>PGTU02002445.1:0-40893 GCA_002896215.2 Cicer echinospermum
ACTTATTCTTGTCCAACCCAGGGTTTTAAGAAATCTTGTGCATCCAATAGGTGGTGTTTGTGTCATTGGATGAACATTTAGGTCATTTTCGTCCTCCCTAGGCTTATTCTTGTCCAATTAGGGTTTTTTTAACCAATCTTGTGCATCCAATAGGTGTGTTTGTGTCATTGGATGAAACATTTAGGTCATTTTCGTCCTCCCTAGGTTTCTTCTTGTCCAATTAGGGTTTTTAACCAATCTTGTGCATCCAATAGTTCATTTGTGTGTCATTGGATGAACATTTAGGTCATTTTCGTCCTCCCTAGGCTTATTCTTGTCCAATTAGGTTTTTTAACCAATCTTGTGCATCCAATAGGTGTGTTTTGTGTCATTGGATGAACATTTAGGTCATTTTCGTCCTCCCTAGGCTTATTCTTGTCCAATTAGGGTTTTTAACCAATCTTGTGCATCCAATAGGTGTGTTTGTGTCATTGGATGAACATTTAGGTCATTTTCGTCCTCCCTAGACTTATTCTTGTCCAACTAGGGTTTTTAACCAATCTTGTGCATCCAATAGGTGTGTTTGTGTCATTGGATGAACATTTAGGTCATTTTCGTCCTCCCTAGGCTTATTCTTGTCCAATTAGGGTTTTTAACCATCTTGTGCATCCAATAGGTGTGTTTGTGTCATTGGATGAACATTTAGGTCATTTTCGTCCTCCTAGGCTTATTCTTGTCCAATTAGGGTTTTTAACCAATCTTGTGCATCCAATAGGTTGTTTGTGTCATTGGATGAACATTTAGGTCATTTTCGTCCTCCCTAGGTTTATTCTTGTCCAATTAGGGTTTTTAACCAATCTTGTGCATCCAATAGGTGTGTTTGTGTGTCATTGGATGAACATTTAGGTCATTTTCGTCCTCCCTAGGTTTATTCTTGTCCAATTAGGGTTTTTAACCAATCTTGTGCATCCAATAGGTTGTTTGTGTCATTGGATGAACATTTAGGTCATTTTCGTCCTCCCTAGGCTTATTCTTGTCCAATTAGGGTTTTTAACCAATCTTGTGCATCCAATAGGTGTGTTTTGTGTCATTGGATGAACATTTAGGTCATTTTCGTCCTCCCTAGGCTTATTCTTGTCCAATTAGGGTTTTTAACCAATCTTGTGCATCCATCCAATAGGTGTGTTTTGTGTCATTGGATGAACATTTAGGTCATTTTCGTCCTCCCTAGGCTTATTCTTGTCCAATTAGGTTTTTAAACCAATCTTGTGCATCCAATAGTGTGTTTGTGTCATTGGATGAACATTTAGGTCATTTTCGTCCTCCCTAGGCTTATTCTTGTCCAATTAGGGTTTTTAACCAATCTTGTGCATCCAATAGGTGTGTTTGTGTCATTGGATGAACATTTAGGTCATTTTCGTCCTCCCTAGGTTATTCTTGTCCAATTAGGGTTTTTACCAATCTTGTGCATCCAATAGGTGTGTTTGTGTCATTGGATGAACATTTAGGTCATTTTCGTCCTCCCTCCTTGTCCAATAGGGTTTTTAACACTTATTCTTAGGTCATTTTCGTCCCCCTAGGCTCCAATTAGGGTTTTTAACCAATCTTGTGCATCCAATAGGTGTGTTTGTGTCATTGGATGAACATTTAGGTCATTTTCGTCCTCCCTAGGTTTATTCTTGTCCAATTAGGGTTTTTAACCAATCTTGTGCATCCAATAGGTGTGTTTGTGTCATTGGATGAACATTTAGGTCATTTTCGTCCTCCCTAGGCTTATTCTTGTCCAATTAGGGTTTTTAACCAATCTTGTGCATCCAATAGTGTGTTTGTGTCATTGGATGAACATTTAGGTCATTTTCGTCCTCCCTAGGCTTATTCTTGTCCAATTAGGGTTTTTTTAACCAATCTTGTGCATCCAATAGGTTCATTTGTGTCATTGGATGAACATTTAGGTCATTTTCGTCCTCCCTAGGCTTATTCTTGTCCAATTAGGGTTTTTAACCAATCTTGTGCATCCAATAGGTTGTTTGTGTCATTGGATGAACATTTAGGTCATTTTCGTCCTCCCTAGGTTTATTCTTGTCCAATTAGGGTTTTTAACCAATCTTGTGCATCCAATAGGTGTGTTTGTGTCATTGGATGAACATTTAGGTCATTTTCGTCCTCCCTAGGTTATTCTTGTCCAATTAGGGTTTTTAACCAATCTTGTGCATCCAATAAGTTGTGTCATTGTGTCATTGGTGAACATTTAGGTCATTTTCCGTCTTTCCTAGGTTATCTATCTTCCAGATAGAGTTTTAAACGAATCTTGTGCATCAAATAGGTGTGTTTTTGTCATTGGATGACATTTAGGTCATTTTCGTCCTCGTAGGCTTATTCTTGTCCAACTAGGGTTTTTAACCAATCTTGTGCATCCAATAGGTGTGTTTGTGTCATTGGATGAATTTTTAGGTCATTTTCGTCCTCCTAGGTTTATTCTAGTCCAATTAGGGTTTTTAACCAATCTTGTGCATCCAATAGTGTTTTGTGTCATTGGATGAACATTTAGGTCATTTTTCGTCCTCCCTAGGCTTATTCTTGTCCAATTAGGATTTTTAACCAATCTTGTGCATCCAATAGGTGTGTTGTGTCATTGGATGACATTTTGGTCATTTTCGTCCTCCTAGGATTATTCTAGTCCAATTACGGGGTTTTAACCAATCTTGTGCATCCAATAGGTGTCTTTGTGTCATGGATGAACATTTAGGTCATTTTCGTCCTCCCTAGGCTTATTCTTGTCGAATTACGGTTTTTAACCAATCTTGTGCATCCAATAGGTGTGTTTGTGTCATTGGCGAAATATTTTAACCAATCTTGGTCATTTTCGTCCTTGCTAAACTTAGGTCATTCCGTAGGCATGTCCAATTTAGGTTTTTAACCAATCTTGTGCATTCCAATAGGTGTGTTTGTGTCATTGATGAACATTTAGGTCATTTTCGTCCCTCCCTTAGTCTTATTCTTGTCCAACTAGGGTTTTAAGCCAATCTTGTGCATCCAATATGTTCATTTGTGTCATTGGATGGACATTTAGGTCATTTTCGTCCTCGGGTTTAATTCTAGTCTATTTAGGGATTTTTAAGCACAATCTTGTGCATCCAATAGGTGTGTTTGTGTCATTGGATGAACATTTAGGTCATTTTCGTCTCCCTAGGTTTATTCTTGTCCATTTAGGGTTTTTTTAACCACTTGTGCATCCAATAGGTGTGTTTGTTGTCATTGGATGAACATGGATGAACATTTAGGTCATTTTCGTCCTCCCTAGGCTTATTCTTGTCCAATTAGGGTTTTTAAACCAATCTTGTGCATCCAATAGGTGTGTTTGTGTCATTGGATGAACATTTAGGTCATTTTCGTCCTCCCTAGGCTTATTCTTGTCCAATTAGGGTTTTTAACCAATCTTGTGCATCCAATAAGTTCATTTCATTGTGTCATTGGATGAACATTTAGGTCATTTTCGTCCTCCCTAGGTTTATTCTTGTCCAATTAGGTTTTTTTTAAATCTTGTGCATCCAATAGGTGTGTTTTTGTGTCATTGGATGAACATTTAGGTCATTTTCGTCCTCCCTAGGCTTATTCTTGTCCAATTAGGGTTTTTTAACCAATCTTGTGCATCCAATAGGTGTGTTTGTGTCATTGGATGAACATTTAGGTCATTTTCGTCCTCCCTAGGCTTATTCTTGTCCAATTAGGGTTTTTAACCAATCTTGTGCATCCAACAAGGTGTCTTTGTTGTCATGGATGAACATTTAGTCATTTCGTCGTCCCTAAGGCTATTCTTGTCCAATTACGGTTTTTAACCAATCTTGTGCATCCAAATAAGTTCATTTGATGTCATTGGATGAACATTTAGTCATTTCGTCCTCCCTAGTTTATTCTAGTCCAATTACCGGTTTAACCAATCTTGTGCATCCAATAGGTGTGTTTTGTGTCATTGGATGAACATTTTAGGTCATTTTCGTCCTCCCTAGCGATTATTCTAGTCCAATTCGGTTTTCAACCAAATTTTGCATCCAATAGGTGTGTTTGTGTCATGGATAACATTTAGGTCATTTCGTCCTTCCTAGGATATCTTGTCCGATTAGGGTTTTTAACCAATCTTGTGAATCCAATAGGTGTGTGGGTCATTGGATGAACATTTAATCATTTTGTCCTCCCTGGCTTACTCTAGTCCATTAGGGTTTTAAACCAATCTTGTGCATTAAATAGGTGTGTTTTGTGTCATTGGATGTGAACATTTAGGTCATTTTCGTCCTAGGATTATTCTAGTCCAATTAGAGTTTTTTAACCAATCTTGTGCATCCAATAATGTCATTTTGTGTCATTGGATTGAACATTTAGGTCATTTTTCGTCCTCCTAGGTTTATTCTAGTCCAACTAGGGTTTTTAACCAATCTTGTGCATCCAATAGGTGTGTTTGTGTCATTGGATGAACATTTAGGTCATTTTCGTCCTCCCTAGGTTTATTCTAGTCCAATTAGGGTTTTTAACCAATCTTGTGCATCCAATAGGTGTGTTTGTGTCATTGGATGAACATTTAGGTCATTTTCGTCCTCCTAGGCTTATTCTTGTCCAATTAGGGTTTTAACCAATTCTTGTGCATCAATAAGTTCATTTGTGTCATTGGATGAAACATTTAGGTCATTTTTCGTCCTCCATAGGTTTATTCTAGTCCAATTTGGGTGTTTACCATTTCGTCATGCCTTGTATTCCTCATTCTCTATGTTCAGTTTGTGATCATTGATTTCATTTAGGTCATTTTCGTGCCTCCCTGGCTTATTCTTGTCCAATGGTTTTAACCAATCTTGTGCATCCAATAGGTGTGTGTGTCATCGATGGAACATTTAGGTCATTTTCGTCCTTCCTATACTATTTTCTTATCCAATTGTTTTTAACCAATCTTGTGCTTCCAATAAGTGTGTTTGTGTCATTGATGAACATTTAGGTCATTTTCGTCCTCCATAGGCTTATTCTTGTCCAATTAGGGTTTTTAACCAACTTGTGTCCATATGTCCATTTGTTCATTGGATGAACATTTAGGTCATTTTCGTCCTCCCTAGTTTATTCTAGTCCAATTAGGGTTTTTTATGACCAATCTTGTGCATCCAATAGGTGTGTTTTGTGTATTGGATCCATGAACATTTAGGTCATTTTTCGTCCTTCCTAGCTTATTCTTTGTCCAACTAGGGTTTTTAACCAATCTTGTGCATCAATATGGTGTTTTTGTGTCATTGGATGAACATTTAGGTCATTTTCGTCCTCTAAACTTATTCTATCCAATTAAGGTTTTAACCAATCTTGTACATCCAATAGTTCATTTGTGTCATTGGATGAACATTTAGGTCATTTTTCGTCCTCCCTAGGTTTATTCCTAGTCCAATTAGGGTTTTTTCATTGATCTTGTTGCATCCAATAGGTGTGTTTGTGTCTTGGATGAACATTTTAGGTCATATTTCGTTCCTCTCCTAGGCTATTCTTGTCCAATTAGGGTTTTAACCCAATCTTGTGCATCAATAGGTGGTGTTTGTGTCATTGGATGAACATTTAGGTCATTCGTTCGTCCTTCCTAGGTTTTTATTCTTGGATCCAATTAGGGGTTTTAAACCAATCTTGTTGCATCCAATAGGTGTGTTTGTGTCAACTTGGATGAACATTTTAGGTCATTTTCGTCCTCCCCTAGGTCTTATTCTAGTCCAATTAGGGTTTTTAACCAATCTTGTGCATCCAATAGGTGTGCTTGTGTCATTGTGTCATGGGTCATTTTAGCTCATTTTCGTCCTCGATAGTGCCTATTCTGTACAATTAGGGTGTTTAACCCAATCTTGTGCATCCAATAGGTGAGTTTGTGTCATTGGATGAACATTTAGGTCATTTTCGTCCTCCATGTGGTTTATTTCTAACCAATTAGGGTTTTTAACCATCTTGTGTCCAATAAGTTCATTTTAGGTCATGTGGTGAACATTTCGGTCATTTTCGTCCTCCCTAGATTTATTCTGTCCAATAGTGGTTTTTAACATGCAATCTTGTGTCATCCTAATAGGGGCATTTTTGTGTCATGTGGATGAATATTTATAGGTTCATTTTCGTCCTACATAGACTTGTCTTGATCTTAGGCGTTTTTTAGGTAATTCTTGTGCATCCAATAGTTCATTTGTGTCATTGGAATTAACATTTAGGTCATTTCGTCCTCCTAGGTTTATTCTAGTCCAATTACGGTTTTAAATCTTGTACATCGAATAGGTGTGTTTGTGTTATTGGATGAACATTTAGGTCATTTCGTTCCTACCTAGTCTTGTTGTTATTCCAACCTGTTTGATAACCAATCTTGGGCATCAAATAAGTTCATGTTTGTGTCATTTGATGAACATTTACGTCATTTTTAGGGTCCATGGTTGTTCTAGTCCAATTAGGTGATCTTGCGCATAGGTGTGTTTGTGTTGTTGGATGAACATTTTATGTCATTTTCTGTCCTTGCCTGTGAACTTATTCTTGAGCGGGTAGGGTTTTTAACCAATCTTGGCATCAGGAAGGTGTGTGTGTGTCATTGGATGAACATTTAGGTCATTTTTCTTCCTCCGTAGGTTTATTCTGTCCACTTAGAGTTTTTAACCAATCTTGTGCATCCAATAGATTGTTTGTGTCATTGGATGAACATTTAAGTCATTTTCGTCCTTTGGGTTCTCCTAGGTTTATTCTAGTCGAATTAGGGGCTTTTAACTCGAATCTTGTGCATCCAATAGGTGTGTTTTGTGTCATTGGATGAAACATTTAGGTCATTTTCGTCCTCCATATGGCTTATTCTTGTCCAATTAGGGTTTTTAACCAATCTTGTGCATCCAATATGTGTGTTTGTGTCATCAATTTAAGTCATTTTCGTCTCCCTAGTGTCATTGTGCATCCCAATAGGTCATTTGTGTCATGGATGACATTTAGGTCATTTTCGTCCTCCCTAGGCTTATTCTTGTCCAATTAGGGTTTTTAACCAATCTTGTGCATCCAATAAGTTCATTTGTGTCATTGGATGAACATTTAGGTCATTTTCGTCCTCCTAGGTATTTCTGTCCAATTAGGGTTTTTAACCAATCTTGTGCCAATCCAATAAGTTCATTGTGTCATTGGATGAACATTTAGGTCATTTTTTCGTCCTCCCTAGGTTATTCTTGTCCAATTAGGGTTTTTAACCAATCTTGTGCATCCAATAGGTTCACATTTGTGTCATTGGATGAACATTTAGGTCATTTTCGTCCTCCCTAGGTTTATTCTTGTCCAATTAGGGTTTTTAACCAATCTTGTGGCATCCCAATAGTGTGTTTGTGTCATTGGATGAACATTTAGGTCATTTTCGTCCTCCTAGGTTTATTCTTGTCCAATTAGGGTTTTTTAACCAATCTTGTGCATCAAATAGGTGTGTTTGTGTCATTGGATGAACATTTAGGTCATTTTCGTCCTCCCTAGGTTTATTATTCATTCCAATTAGGGTTTTTTACCAATCTTGTGCATCCAATAGGTGTCGTTTGTGTCATTGGATGAACATTTAGGTCATTTTCGTCTCCCTAGGTTATTCTTGTCCAATTGGGTTTTTAACCAATCTTGTGCATCCAATAGGTTCATCTTGTGTCATTGGATGACATTAGGTCATTTTCGTCCTCCCTAGGTTTATTCTAGTCCAACTAGGGTTTAACCAATCTGTGCATCCAATAGGTGTGTTTGTTGTCATTGGATGAACATTTAGGTCATTTTCGTCCTCCCTAGACTTATTCTGTCCAATTAGGGTTTTTAACCATCTTGTGCATCCAATAGGTTGTTTGTGTCATTGGATGAACATTTAGGTCATTTTCGTCCTCTCTAACCTATTCTTGTTCCAATTAGGTTTTTAACCAATCTTGTGCATCCAATAGGTTTATTTGTGTCATTGGATGAACATTTAGGTCATTTCGTCTCCTAAGGTTTATTCTAGTCCAATTAGGGTTTTTAAACCAATCTTGTGCATCAATAGTTGTGTTTGTGTCATTGGATGAACATTTAGGTCATTTTCGTCCTCCTAGGCTTATCTTGTCCAATTAGGGTTTTTAACCAATCTTAGTGCAATCCAATATGTCATTGTGTCATTGGATTAACATTTAGGTCATTTTCGTCCTCGTAGGCTTATTCTAGTCCAATTAGGGTTTTTAACCATCTTTGTGCATCCAATAGGTTCATTGTGTTTGGTCATTGGATGAACATTTAGTCTGATTTTCGTCCTCCTACACTTATTCTTGTCCAATTAGGGTTTTTAATGACATCTTGTGCATCCAATAGGTGTGTTTGTGTCATTGGATGACATTTAGGTCATTTTCGTCCTGGCCTAGGCTTATTCTTGTCCAATTAGGGTTTTTAACGGCAATCTTGTGCATCCAATAGAGTGTTTGTGTCATTGGATGAACATTTTAAGTCATTTTCGTCCTCCCTAGGTTTATTCTTGTCCAATTAGGGTTTTTAACCAATCTTGTGCTTCCAATAGTGTGTGTTGTGTCATTGGATGAACATTTAGGTCATTTTTCGTCCTCCCTTGGCTGATTCTTGTCCAATTAAGGTTTTTAACCCAATCTTGTGCATCCAATAAGTTCATTTGTGTAGTTGGATGAACATTTAGGTCATTTTTCGTCCTCCCTTGGCTTATTCTTGTCCAATTAGGGTTTTTTGTAACAAATCTTGTGCATCCAATAAGTTCATTTAGTGTCATTGGATGAATTATTTAGGTCATTTTTCGTCCTCCCTAGGCTTATTCTTTGTCCAATTAGGTTTTTAACCAATCTGTGCATCCAATAAGTTCATTTGTGTCATAGGATGAACATTTAGGTCATTCTTCGTCCTCCCTAGGTTTATTCTAGTCCAACTTGGGTTTTTAACCAATCTTGTGCATCCAATAGGTGTCATTGTGTCATTGGATGAACATTTAGGTCATTTTCGTCCTCCATAGGTTTATTCTAGTCCAACTAGAGTTTTTAACCAATCTTGTGCATCCAATTGAGGTCAGTTTGTGTCATTGATGAACATTTAGGTCATTTTTCGTTCCTCCCTAGGTCTATTCTTGACCAATTAGGGTTTTTAACAATCTTGTGCATCAAATAGGTTCATTTGTGTCATTGGATGAACATTTAGGTCATTTTTCCGTCTCTGATAGGTTTATTCTTGTTCCAATTAGGTTTTTAACGAATCTTGTGCATCCAATAGGTGTGTTTGTGTCATTGGATGAACATTTAGGTCATTTTCGTCTCCCTAGGCTTATTCTTGTCCAATTAGGGTTTTTAACCAATCTGGTGCATCCAATAAGTTCAGTTGTGTCATTGGATGAACATTTAGGTCTTTTTCGTCCTCCCTAGGCTTATTCTAGTCCAATTAGGGTTTTTAACCAATCTTGTGCATCCAATAGGTGTGTTTGTGTCATTGGATTAACATTTAGTCATTTTCGTCCTCCTAACTTATTCTAGTCCAACTAGGGTTTTTAACCAATCTTGTGCATCCAATTAGGTGTGTTTGTGTCATTGGTTAAACATTTAGAGTCATTTTCGTCCTCCCTGCTGATTCTTGTCCATTAGGGTTTTTAACCAATCTTGTGCATCCAATGGTTCATTTGTGTTCATTGGATGAACATTTAGGTCATTTTCGTCCTCCCAAGGCTATTCTTGTCCAATTAGGGTTTTTAACCAATCTTGTGCATCCAATAGGTTGTGTTTGTGTCATTGGATGAACATTTAGGTCATTTTCGTCATTTGCTAGCTTATTCTTGTCCAATTAGGGTTTTTAACCAATCTTGTGCATCCAATAGGTGTGTTTGTGTCATTGGATGAACATTTAGGTCATTTTCGTCCTCCCGCTAGGTTTATTCTTAGTCCAACTAAGGGTTTTTAACCAATCTTGTGCATCCAATAGGTGTGTTTGTTGTCATTGGATGAACATTTAGGTCATTTTCGTCCTCCCTAGGCTTATTCTTGTCCAACTAGGGTTTTTAACCAATCTTGTGCATCCAATAGGTGTGTTTGTGTCATTGGATTGAACATTTAGGTCATTTTCGACTCCGAGATTATTCTTGTCCAAATAGGGTTTTTAAACCAATCTTGTGCATCCAATAGGTTCATTTGTGTCATTGGATTGAACATTTAGGTCATTTTCGTCCTCCCTAGGCTTATTCTTGTCCAAACTAGGGTTTTTTAACCAATCTTGTGCATCCAATAGGTGTGTTTGTGTCATTGGATGAACATTTAGGTCATTTTCGTCCTCCCTAGGCTTATTCTAGTCAATTAGGGTTTTTAACCAATCTTGTGCATCCAATAGGTGTGTTTGTGTCATTGGATGAACATTTAGGTCATTTTCGTCCTCCCTAGACTTATTCTTGTCCAATTAGGGTTTTTAACCAATCTTGTGCATCCAATAAGTTCATTTGTGTCATTGGATGAAATTTAGGTCATTTTCGTCCTCCCTAGGGTTATTCTAGTCCAATTAGGGTTTTTTAACCAAATCTTGTGCATCCAATAGGTGTCATTTGTGTCATTGGATGAACATTAAGGTCATTTTCGTCCTCCCTAGGTTTATTCTAGTCCAATTAGGGTTTTTAACCAATCTTGTGCATAAGTTCCAATAGGTGTGTTGTGTCATGGGATGAACATTTAGGTCATTTTCGTCCTCCCTAGGATAACATTTATTTCTTGTCCAATTAGGGTTTTTTAACCAATCTTGTGCATCCAATAAGTTCATTTGTGTCATTGGATGAACATTTAGGTCATTTTCGTCCTCCCTAGGTTTATTCTAGTCCAATTAGGGTTTTTTAACCAATCTTGTGCATCCAATAGGTGTGTTTGTGTCATTGGATGAACATTTAGGTCATTTTCGTCCTCCCTAGGTTATTCTTGTCCAATTAGGGTTTTTAACCAATCTTGTGCATCCAATAGGTTCATTTGTGTCATTGGATGAACATTTAGGTCATTTTCGTCCTCCCTAGGTTTATTCTAGTCCAATTAGGTTTTTAACCAATCTTGTGCATCCAATAGGTGTGTTTTGTGTCATTGGATGAACATTTAGGTCATTTTCGTCCTCCCTTAGGCTATTCTTGTCCAATTAGGGTTTTTAACCAATCTTGTGCATCCAATAGGTTCATTTGTGTCATTGGATGAACATTTAGGTCATTTTTCGTCCTCCCTAGGTTTATTCTAGTCCAACTAGGGTTTTTACCAATCTTGTGCATCCAATAGGTGTGTTTGTGTCATTGGATGAACATTTAGGTCATTTTCGTCCTCCTTAGGTTATTCTTGTCCAATTAGGGTTTTTAACCAATCTTGTGCATCCAATAAGTTCATTTTGTGTCATTGGATGAACATTTAGGTCATTTTCATCCTCCCTAGGTTTATTCTTGTCCAATTAGGGTTTTTAACCAATCTTGTGCATCCAATAGGTGTGTTTGTGTCATTGGATGAACATTTAGGTCATTTTCGTCCTCCCTAGGTTTATTCTTGTCCAATTAGGGTTTTTAACCAATCTTGTGCATCCAATAGGTGTGTTTGTGTCATTGGATGAACATTTAGGTCATTTTCGTCCTCCCTAGGTTATTCTTGTCCAATTAGGGTTTTTAACCAATCTTGTGCATCCAATAGGTGTGTTTGTGTCATTGGATGAACATTTAGGTCATTTTCGTCCTCCCTAAGTTTATTCTTGTCCAATTAGGGTTTTTAACCAATCTTGTGCATCCAATAGGTGTGTTTGTGTCATTGGATGAACATTTAGGTCATTTTCGTCCTCCCTAGGCTTATTCTTGTCCAACTTAGGGTTTTTAACCAATCTTGTGCATCCAATAGGTTGTTTGTGTCATTGGATGAACATTTAGGTCATTTTCGTCCTCCTAGGTTTATTCTTGTCCAATTAGGTTTTTTAACCAATCTTGTGCATCCAATAGGTGTGTTTGTGTCATTGGATGAACATTTAGGTCATTTTCGTCCTCCTACACTTATTCTTGTCCAATTAGGGTTTTTAACCAATCTTGTGCATCAATAGGTGTGTTTGTGTCATTGGATGAACATTTAGGTCATTTTCGTCCTCCTAGGTTTATTCTAGTCCAATTAGGGTTTTTAACCAATCTTGTGCATCCAATAGGTGTGTTTGTGTCATTGGATGAACATTTAGGTCATTTTCGTCCTCCCTAGGTTTATTCTAGTCCAACTAGGGTTTTTTAACCAATCTTGTGCATCCAATAGGTGTGTTTGTGTCATTGGATGAACATTTAGGTCATTTTCGTCCTCCCTAGGTTTATTCTAGTCCAATTAGGGTTTTTAACCAATCTTGTGCATCCAATAGGTGTGTTTGTGTCATTGGATGAACATTTAGGTCATTTTCGTCCTCCCTAGGTTTTTCTAGTCCAATTAGGGTTTTTAACCAATCTTGTGCATCCAATAGGTGTGTTTGTGTCATTGGATGAACATTTAGGTCATTTTCGTCCTCCCTAACTTGTCCAATTAGGGTTTTTAACCAATCTTGTGCATCCAATAGGTGTGTTTGTGTCATTGGATGAACATTTAGGTCATTTTCGTCCTCCCTAGGTTTATTCTAGTTCCAATTAGGGTTTTTAACCAATCTTGTGCATCCAATAGGTGTGTTTGTGTCATTGGATGAACATTTAGGTCATTTTCGTCCTCCCTAGGTTTATTCTAGTCCAATTAGGGTTTTTAACCAATCTTGTGCATCCAATAGGTGTGTTTGTGTCATTGGATGAACATTTAGGTCATTTTCGTCCTCCCTAGGTTTATTCTAGTCCAATTAGGGTTTTTAACCAATCTTGTGCATCCAATAGGTGTGTTTGTGTCATTGGATGAACATTTAGGTCATTTTCGTCCTCCCTATGTGTATTCTTGTCCAATTAGGGTTTTTAACCAATCTTGTGCATCCAATAGGTGTGTTTGTGTCATTGGATGAACATTTAGGTCATTTTCGTCCTCCCTAGGTTTATTCTAGTCCAATTAGGGTTTTTAACCAATCTTGTGCATCCAATAGGTGTGTTTGTGTCATTGGATGAACATTTAGGTCATTTTCGTCCTCCTAGGTTTGTTCTTGTCCAATTAGGGTTTTTAACCAATCTTGTGCATCCAATAGGTGTGTTTGTGTCATTGGATGAAACATTTAGGTCATTTTCGTCCTCCCTAGGTTTATTCTAGTCCAATTAGGGTTTTTAACCAATCTTGTGCATCCAATAGGTGTGTTTGTGTCATTGGATGAACATTTAGGTCATTTTCGTCCTCCTAGGTGTATTCTTGTCCAACTAGGGTTTTTAACCAATCTTGTGCATCCAATAGGTTGTTTTGTGTCATTGGATGAACATTTAGGTCATTTTCGTCCTCCCTAGGTGTATTCTTGTCCAATTAGGGTTTTTAAACCAATCTTGTGCATCCAATAAGTTGTTTGTGTCATTGGATGAACATTTAGGTCATTTTCGTCCTCCCTAATTCTTGTCCAATTAGGGTTTTTAACCAATCTTGTGCATCCAATAGGTTCATTTGTGTCATTGGATGAACATTTAGGTCATTTTTCGTCCTCCCTAGGTTTATTCTTGTCCAATTAGGGTTTTTAACCAATCTTGTGCATCCAATAGGTGTGTTTGTGTCATTGGATGAACATTTAGGTCATTTTCGTCCTCCCTAGACTTATTCTTGTCCAACTAGGAGTTTTTAACCAATCTTGTGCATCCAATAGGTGTGTTTGTGTCATTGGATGAACATTTAGGTCATTTTCGTCCTCCCTAGGTTTATTCTTGTCCAATTAGGGTTTTTAACCAATCTTGTGCATCCAATAGGTGTGTTTGTGTCATTGGATGAACATTTAGGTCATTTTTCGTCCTCCCTAGGTTTATTCTTGTCCAATTAGGGTTTTTAACCAATCTTGTGCATCCAATAGGTGTGTTTGTGTCATTGGATGAACATTTAGGTCATTTTCGTCCTCCCTAGACTTATTCTTGTCCAATTAGGGTTTTTAACCAATCTTGTGCATCCAATAGGTTGTTTTGTGTCATTGGATGAACATTTAGGTCATTTTCGTCCTCCCTAGGTTATTCTAGTCCAATTAGGGTTTTTAACCAATCTTGTGCATCCAATAGGTGTGTTTGTGTCATTGGATGAACATTTAGGTCATTTTCGTCCTCCCTAGGTTTATTCTTGTCCAACTAGGGTTTTTAACCAATCTTGTTGCATCCAATAGTGTGTTTTGTGTCATTGGATGAACATTTAGGTCATTTTTCGTCCTCCCTAGGTGTATTCTTTGTCCAACTAGGGTTTTTAACCAATCTTGTGCATCCAATAGGTGTGTTTGTGTCATTGGATGAACATTTAGGTCATTTTCGTCCTCCCTAGGTGTTATTCTTGTCCAATTAGGGTTTTAACCAATCTTGTGCATCCAATAGGTTGTGTTTTGTGTCATTGGATGAACATTTAGGTCATTTTCGTCCTCCCTAGGTGTATTCTAGTCCAATTAGGGTTTTTAACCAATCTTGTGCATCCAATAGGTGTGTTTGTGTCATTGGATGAACATTTAGGTCATTTTCGTCCTTCCTAAACTTATTCTTGTCCAACTAGGGTTTTTAACCAATCTTGTGCATCCAATAGGTGTGTTTGTGTCATTGGATGAACATTTAGGTCATTTTCGTCCTTCCTAAACTTATTCTTATCCAACTAGGGTTTTTTAACCAATCTTGTGCATCCAATAGGTGTGTTTGTGTCATTGGATGAACATTTAGGTAATTTTCGTCCTCCCTAGGTGTATTCTAGTCAAATTAGGGTTTTTAACCAATCTTGTGCATCCAATAGGTGTGTTTATGTCATTGGATGAACATTTAGGTCATTTTCGTCCCCCATTGGCTTATTCTTGTCCAATTAGGTTTTTTTTAACTACATCCAATAAGTTCTTGTGTCATTGAACACTTTAACAGAATCTCCCTGCAAGTCAAGAACTCTGTGTTTTCAGAACTCTTTATTAACTCCTAAAATACGATTCAAAAGCTTCCTAATGTTACTGACACAAAGTTCTACTACTTTTTTTGACATTTTCATTATCAAGAACTTCGTCTTTATTAACACGCGCTTCCTTCCATATGACGACCCAAGGGTTGATCGGCTTGGGTATCTTGTCGCTATTCGTTAAGATCATAAACAAAATAATACAAATTAGTTACACACTATAGTTTATTATACAAATTACTTCATTATATAAAAGTGATGTTTAATTACTTACGAGTTTTTGATCAAGGCGTGCATATCCCATACGTGATTTTTTGTATGGTGGGTTGGATTGCTTGCCCTTTCGCGATTTTCCTTACTAATATTCTATATAAAAAAAATAGCAATTGTGTAAAAATTTAAAATATACTCTACGAATATGAATAATAAAACACAAATGCTAATAAATTAATCACTTACGACAAATGCGGGGTCCAAACGTTTGGAAACAAATGCACTCCATTCCTCATTTGATATATAATATTTATATATTTTTGGAGCTTCAGCATTTGTGTTTCCTTCTCTATCTTTTAGATAGAAATTAGAGAGATGTGATCTAAATCCCCGATGGATTTTCCCAGCAACTCTCAAAACATATCTCTTTCGTTTCCTCCTCAAGAACAAAAGTAGTCTGCAATGAACAAAATGAACAAAATTATAAGTAAAGTATTTCAATGAAAAAAATTATAAATGACAAAAGAGTGGATCAAAAAACTTACTTTAATGTCATTCCATATTATATCTTTGGCATCCTTCAACGCCTTATCTCTCCAATCGTCAATTGTAATTGGGATGTTTTGTCGAACAACAGCCCCCAATGTAACTAACAAACATTGAGCTGTTGGGGTCAATTGGTTGATCACTCTCATTCCAACCAACCTAATAAACTCATATAGTAAATACATGCTATTAAAAAAAGATAAAAAATACACAGCAAACAGAGTATAGTATAGTATAACCTCAAACTGGATGCCAATACTCCTTGCTTTAATGACTTTTTGCAAGATAGTTGCACCATGTTTGACTTCATTTTCATAAGTCTTAGAGGTGCCAACTTCTTCGTTTTGACATTCTAAATCTTTGTTTGTATCTTTGTTTGTATCCATTTAACTACAACAAGTTCAACATGCAGTTTAGTATAACATCAACAAGCTCAACATGCATCATGCATTATTCTAAGTACATATCAGTATCAGTATATCTTAAACAAGCTCAACATGCATTTTAATGATTACAAAAAATTAATAACATCAATACCTGAATAATGAGGGTTCGAAGAAAGACGAAATGCAAAGAAAAGAGGGTTTGCAGAAAGTTCACCGAAATATGGTTCAGAGAAATACGGTTTGAAGAAATACGTAATGAAGGTTACGTATTTCAATGAAAATATATTGTGTGCAATGGGAGAGATGATCTTGGATGGAAATAAGGTTCGAAATGAAGGAGATGATCGTGGAAATAAGGTTCGTAATGGACGGGATGATATGGTTTGCAAAAGAAGAGAAGAACGATGAAGGTTGAGATGATAGTGAAGTTTACGTAATGAAGAGGAAACTGAAGCGGTTACTGTTATATATATGTAACTCTTTTACAGCGCTTTTTTATAACCCTTTTACAGCGCTTGTTTGAAAAGCGCTCTAAAAGGCATCTTTATTTAAATTTTTAAAAGGATATTTTACAACGCTTTTACCAATAAGCGCTGTAAAAGACCTCCGTGTTTTATTATGTTATATGAATGTTTTTTTTAAAGCCTTTTACAACGCTTTTTCAAATAAGCGCTGTAAAGGGTCTCATTATGTTAATTTTAAAATGCTCTTTTACAACGCTTATTTGTAAAAGCGTTGTAAAAGACCTCCTTGTTTTTAATGTCATCCCAACCCAAAAAAACCAAACACAAAAATAAAATAAAGAGACATTTTACATCGCTTATTTGAAAAAGTGCTGTAAAAGGCTTTAAAAATAACATTCATCAAACACCTAACAGGACCTTATCTAACAGGATTTTCTTCAAACACGTTGTACGCATCATGGAATCCCCAAAAACACATTGTTAACAAAAACATCAGACTCAAACCCTTTTTCGCAACATGGCAATGAACCAGGAGACCAAGTTTCGAACCACTTATCGATGAATTAGCACACGATTTAAGAAGGAAAGGGAATGTAAAGAGAGAAAAAGGGTGTTGAGGTGGAGATTGATGAATTATTAGAAATGACAACTTCTGAAGAATCTATATTCAGGTATTGATGTTATTAATTTTAGGAGATGATGAATTATTAGAAATGAGAACTTTAGGAGATTTATCACAATACTTTAGGAGATGATGAATTATTAGAAATGAGAACTTCTGAAGAATCTATATATATATGCACTGAGCAAAAGAGAATCTCTATGTTCAGTTCAGTTCAGTTCATGTAAATTACTAATTTATATTCAGTTCAGTTCATGTAAATCAAGCTAAATATAAAACACTCATTGTTACATGAACATTATATAAAACACTCAAATCAAGCTAAATATAAGCAGAAAATAAATTAATCAGAACTTAGTTTAAAACACTCAATTTAGATTACATGCATATTTACAATAACACAGTTCAGATTACATGCATGGCTTATATAAAATAATTAAACATGTACATTAAGATGTCCTTCTTCTTTTTCTGGTGGGATTCACATTTGTTTGTCCATTTACAATACGAAACAATGGATTAATCCAAATTCCCTCATCATGATCATCTCTAAGATATAAACCATCATCAGTTGAATCAATTTCATGTGGTTGTTGTGATGTTGCAAATAAAAGATCATTACCAACATCATCATCATTATTGTTATCATCACTTATTTTATTGGTCGATATGACAACATACCATTTATCATCAGAAGGATCAGTGACATAAAACACTTGTTGAGCTTGCGACGCTAAAATAAAAGGCTCGTCTTTGTATCCCACCCTATTAAAATCGACAAGCAAGAATCCTGAACCATCAATCCGAACACCATTATTATTATCGACCCACTTGCAACCAAATATGGGAACACGAAACATTGTGTAGTCTAACTCCCATATGCGCTCGATAACCCCAAAATATGATAGATTTGCATATATTGGGTTTTTGTCTTTTGCACTTGATACATGCATCGCTTCAGCTACGAGAGTGACTCCGCTATTTTGCATAGTGGTATGATCATCTTGTTGTTTGGTATAAAATGTGTAGCCATTAATAACATAACCAGTGTAAGAAAGACATGTAAGCTCGGACCATTTGCTAGCCACCTCAATCTCTGTGAAATTGATCCGGGGTCTATATCAAATTTTGACTTTATGTGATTTTTTAACCATGTTATAAAACTTCGATTGTGCTCTCGAGTTATCCAATTTTGATTCCTATTCATGTTCAAACGAGATAACTGATCCATGTGTATTGTAACATACGGTTGAACCTCATCATCATTGTGCAGAACATACAATTGTGCCTGCTCCCATTCTGTCCTTGATATAGTCAGTAGTCTCCTTCCAATTATCCCTTCTCCTGATATTCTTCCCGAATGACGAGACATGGGAAGCCCTATGGATTCAACATTGGACAGATATTCACTACAAAATTCAGCAGCCTCTGCAACAATGTACCGTTCAGCAATACAACCTTCTGGTCGACTTCTACTTTTTACGTACCCTTTTAATATTTTCATATATCGTTCTATCGAATACATCCATCTCATATAAGTTGTCCCACAAAGTTGTGTCTCCTTAACCAGATGAACAGTAAGGTGAACCATTATATCAAAAAACGAGGGTGGGAAATACATTTCAAGCTCACACAAAGTAACAACAATTTCCCTCTGCAATGTCGGTAATTTCTGAGGGTCGATCACTTTACTACAAATATCCCTGAAGAAGAAACATAATCTAGTTAAGGCTAGTCGAACTTTTTCAGGTAAAATGGAACGTATACCTATTGGTAGCAAATGCTCCATTAGAATATGAGAATCATGGGTCTTCAAACCTTTTAACTTGAGGTCTTTCATACAAACCAAATTTTTAATGTTTGAAGAGTATCCTTCTGGAACTTTAACTTCGTGTAGAAATTTACATAAAACAATTTTTTCCTTTCTAGATAGAGTATGAGCGGCTGGAGGTAGATATGTGCGATTTCCTTTCTTTACGGGATCCAATTCATTTCTTATTCCCATATCGACCAAGTCCAATCTTGCGTTGATGCCATCTTTAGACTTTCCTCGAACATTGAGTAACGTACCAATAACACTATCAAATACATTTTTTTCAATATGCATCACATCGAGGAAATGTCTTATATACAATGACTTCCAATATGGCAATTCAAAGAAAATTGACTTTTTCTTTCACCAAGTTTTGACCAGCTCTCCCGCAAAAGGTTTGCCAAATTTATTGGTCAAACCTTGTACTTTTTCAAGTATTTGATCTCCAGTCGGTGCTAAAGGAGCTTTACCTTCCTCTGATCCATTGAATGCATTTCTCCACCCACGATACGGATGGCTATAAGGTAAAAATCTACGATGTCCAAGAAACACATTCTTCTTACAATGTTTCAACCGCATCCAATTTGTACTCTCTTCACATATAGGACATGCACACTAACCTTTAATGCTATATCCTGATAAATTACCATATGTTGGAAAATCATTAATTGTGCCGAACAACATAGCCCTCAAATTGAAACATTCTTTCTTATACCCATCATAAACTTTCACACTTGTCTCCCACATACGTTTTAAATCTTCAATTAAAGGAGTCAAGTGTACGTCGATATCATTCCCCGGTTGTTTGGGTCCAGAAATTAACAGAGACAACATCATAAACTTACGTTTCATACATAACCATGGAGGTAGGTTATATATTACCAAAATCACAGGCCACGTGCTATGTGAGATGCTTTGAAGACCATGTGGATTCATTCCATCAGTAGAAAGTGCAAGTCTTAGATTTCTTGACTCTATCCTGAATTCAAGATACTCGTGATCAATTTTTGCCCATTGTGGGGAATCTGCAGGGTGTCGAAACATTCCATCTCTAATTCTTTCATCTGCATGCCATGTCAAGTGTTTTGAATCTTCTTCACTGCGATACATGCGCCTAAATCTTGGTATTATAGGAAAATACCACACGACTTTTGCTGGAGTAGATTCTTTCTTCTTATATCGAGAGACATTGCATTTCGACACGCATTAAGTAGTTCATATTCATTTCGAAATAAAATGCAATCGTTAGGACACGCATGAATCCTTTCGTAACTCATGCCAATAGAACACAAAATCCGCTTAGCCTCGTAGGTTCGACTGGGAAGTTCATTATCATATGGCAACATATCTTTTATGAGTGTTAATAACTCTATAAAGCTTTTATCAGACCATCCATTACTCGCTTTTAAGTTGTACAACTTTAATATCACCGACAGTCTTGTGAGTTTAGTACAACCATTATATAATTCTTTCTCTGCATCACTCAACAAACTTTCAAACATTTTAGGACAGTCTCGAAGATCTTCTTCAACTGATTTTGCGATCTCATCAACTTGATTTGGCTCATATGTATCTGTATCGAAGTCAATTGAAGCATATGTCGAACTATTCTCAAATTAATGTTTTCTTTATTTTTTCTCACCATGTCTTATCCAACATGTGTAGCTTTGATCAATTCCATTACATACTAGATGTCCTTCTAATTCATCTTCTCTAACACGTTTTTCAAAACAACATTTTAAACAAGGACAAACGACTCTATTTGGATCTTTTGCATTATTCACTGCAAACTCAACAAACTCTTTCACTCCATTTTCATACTCTTTTGACAATCGATTGGCAGACATCCATTTCCTATCCATATTATACGACCTATATAAATGCAGTTACAAAACAATAAGCTTTCAAAACATATCAACAAGTTTAAAAAAGAAACCAATATCAACATATCTTATAACAATTTCAAAATGGAAAAGATTTCAAAATAGAACAGGTCAACAAATTTCAAAAAAAAAAGAGATTTAATATATATATATAACAATTTTTAGTTTCAATTATTAAAAAACTAAAGATTTTTTGACAAAAACAAATTAAAAAATACCTGAGACAACGTAGATGGCTGCACAGTACGTAGAGGATATGAGGGTTCCTAGAGTAGAGGTGATGAGGGTTCGTAAATTTGTTTTAAAAGTAAATTATATTTATTTGAAAGCGCCTGTATTTTTACAGCGCTTGTACAAAAAGCGCTGTAATAGGTAGTTAAATTGATTGAAAGCGCATGTATTTTACAGCGCTTGTAAAAAAAGCGTTGTAATAGGTAGTTCAAATATTTGAAAGCGCGTGTATTTTACAGCGCTTGTACAAAAAGCGCTGTAATATGTAGTTAAGTTGATTGAAAGTGCATGTATTTTACAGCGCTTGTGAAAGAAGCGCTGTAAAATAATACGCGAAAGCGCTTCATTTTACAACGCTTTTGCGAAAAAGCGCTGTAAAAGCCTTATAACATTATGCGCAAACGCTATATGACCCTACAACAGCGCTTGTCAAAAAAGCGGTGTAAAAGGCTCCGTTATTTTTAAAATATACTTACAATAGCGCTTGTGTTATTCTAGTCCATTTAGAGTTTTTAACCAATCTTGTGCATCCAATAAGTCTGTTGTGTCATTCCATTAACATTTATTACACTTTCGTCCTCCATAGGGTTACTTTAATCCATACAGGATTTTTAACAAATCTTGTGCATCCAATAAGTGTGTTTGTATCATTTGATTAATGTTTAGGTGATTTTAGTCATCCCTGGTTAATTATAGTACATTTAGGGTTTTTAATATAACTTGTGCATCTAACAAGAGCGTTTATGTCATTGAAAAAACATTTGGTCATTTTTGCCCTCCTAGGCTTATTCTCCTCCATTTATGGTTTTAACCAAACATGTGCATTTAGGATTTTTAACCATTTATGGTTTTAACCAAACATGTGCATTTCTCATCACATTTAGGTCATTATCACATTTAGGTCATTTATGTCGTCCTTCGATTTATTCTAGTCCATTTAGGATTTTTAACCAATCTTGTGCATCCAATAATTGTGTTTGTGTCATTGGATTAACAATTAGGTCAATTTCGTCGTCCCTAGGATTATTTTAGTTCATTTTGGGTTTTTTTTATCAATCTTGTGCATCCAATAATTGGGATTGTGTCATTGGATTAAAATTTAGATCATTTTCAATCTCCATTGGGTTATTCTAGTCCATTTAGGGTTTTAAACCAATCTTGTGTATCCAATAACCTCATCTCACCCCTTACCTCGACTAAAGATTTCGTCCAATGAATCTGATCTTCTAACGAGTCGTTTCTTTGTCGATCGTCGTCTCTAATAGTCCGCAAGAGAATTATAGTCACACAACCACCAAATTCAAATAAATTATTTACCAAATATAATTAAATAAATTAATTAATTAATAAATCATCTACTATTTGTAATACAACTCAAAAACATATTTAATACTATATATGCTTATGATTATATTAATATAAACAAACATGTTATTTAAAATAAATGAAAAATAAAATAATTATATATTACTAAATGAATATAGTGTGTGTATGATTTTTGATATTACAATATCCTATCAATATATGGTACGTATTGAAAGGAAAGTAACACAGCTATTGGTTGCACAATAGAATTAGATTCTTTAAATTTAAATTGTAGGCACGTATATTTCATTTAGGGTTATTCTATTTCATTTAGGATTTTTCACCAATCTTATGCATCCAATAAGTACGTTTGTATCATTGGATTCACTTTTAGGTCATTTTCGTCATCCTTCGACTTATTCTAGTCCATTTCAGGTATATAACCAATCCTTTTCATCCAATTAGTGTTTTTGTTTCATTGGATTAACATTTCTCTCGTTTTCGTCCTCCATAGGGTTATTTCTAGTTCATTTATGGTTTTTAACCAAACTTGTGCTTCGAATAAGTATGATTGTGTTGTTGGATTAACATTTAGGTCATTTTCGTCCTTCCTACAGTTATTCTAGTTCATTTTGGATTTTGAACCAATCTTGTGCATCCGATAAGTTCGTTTGCGTAATTTATTAACAATGAGGTCATTTTCATCCTCCAAAGGTTATTCTAGTCCATTTAGGGTTGTTAAACAATCTTTTGCATCCATTAATTGAGGTTGTGTCATTTGGATTAACATATAGGTCATTTTCGTCCTCCCTAGGCTTATTCTAGTCCATTTGGTGGAGATTAAATATAATGTGATTTGTGGGTGATGGATTGTATACATGATAAAATGTTTTGAGTATGCTCTATGATAAGTTTGAAAAATCATTAGTGTTAAATGAGTATTAAAAATGGGGAATTTTTTAATAGCTGCATTAGAGTATGCTTATGAATTTTGTAACGCCCCGAATATTTGATCCAAAGATTACTTTAAAATATTTATTTTCTTTTAGAAACAACTATAATTTTTTTTCCTTAAGGGTAGTTCATCATGTAATAATATGAAGATGCGTCAGAAAATGACTTGTTATATTCTTTTTTTGAAAAAGAACTTAATGTGCTACAATATTATTTATTCATTTATTTGAAAAATTAATATTCCAGTTGTTAAATCGATATTCACTTATGCTCCAAAATAAAATAAATTATCTTTAAGTGAAAAATCAAAAGAAGCAAGATTGACAAAAATTAATGACATTCAATTATTTACTAGCAAATGAAATCTCACTTCTACATTTCTGTTAAAAGTTTATGATGAAGAGTAAATAACTTTACAATGTACCACAAAAAATTTAGTAATAGAAAACATTATATTTAAGTAAAAGTCTCATTTTCCCACGTGCGTGCACCAATCAAACATCATTCATGCAACTCTTTGAGATAATAAGTACCTAAAATGTTGGTGTAAGAGGTCAGTTCATCCCACAACAAAAGTTAAACCAAATAATAAATTAACATCCATAAAATATGAATATAAAATCTTTTCGTAATGAAAGATTTAAAGAAATTGATTCTTTAATGATTCTCAAAGGGGTATCAAAAATCATAAAATATATCTAAATACATCAAGTAGCAACCATAGAGCAAATAATTAGATCAAACAAAAATAACAATAAAATGTATGCAAGTTATGCATGCTCCTAAATATATATGATCCGAATATAATAACTCACACGGGCGTCCACAAAGATGCATATGATATGTCATGAAATGATAATGATGCTCAAAAGGTACATGTCACCACTCACTTAAATAATCACACAAATCATCATCCACTTAGGCAACCACAAAGATAACAATATTTAAAACACAAATCACCAAACCACATAGGCAATCACAAAGATAACAATATTTAAAACACAAATCACCATTCACTAAGGCAACCACAAAGGTAACAACATTTAAAACACAAATCACCAGCCACTTTGGCAACCACAAAGATAACAATATTTAAAATACAAATCACCAGCCACTTAAGCAACCACAAAGATAATAATATTTAAAACACAAATCACCATCCACTTAGGCAACCACAAAGATAACAATATTTAAAACACAAATCATCAACCACTTAGGCAACCACAAAGATAACAATATTTAAAACACAAATCATCAGCCATTTAGGCAACCACAAAGACAAAACATTTCAGATTAAATTTTTTAATCACATAAGACGTCAAATTTATGTTCTCATGGATGTTCATAGTTAGAGCTCAATAACTTCAACACATCAAATATGCAGGTGAACAAATATATCATAATCACCACTTTCATTTTAGTAATCCGTAAGATTCGATTTGACTATTCGTTATTGATAAAAATTAAACTCATTACCAAGAATACAATAACAATAGAAATTTTATTCCTTTCACTATAAAGTTTTATGTATTGTAAAAATAGACTATACATTAGTACATTTCAATAATCAATTTTCTAATATTGTCAAAATTAAAAATATAAAATTCTCAGCAATTTCCTCATGACACATATATTGTTCATAAAAATCAAATTTAAAATTTAAAATGCTCAAAAAGTCAATACTTAATATCAAATACATCATAACAAACAGATTACTAATGATATCATTATAAAAATTATAACTTTATAATTAAGTACTCTAAAAACAAGTAAGGAGTTAAACATTTTAACTACAAACATATTTATCAAGGCATAATAATAAAAATAGAACTCTATAATTAAGTTCATCAAAATAGATGTGTTACTCAAAAGAAACAACCAAAACATTATAGTTAATTTCTTTACGACGAAAATAAAATCAACTTTTGTTTTTAAGACATTCAGACATCATATCAATATCCTACGAATCACTAATTTAATATCTAGCCTAATTCTTCATAGGGAAAATCCCTTACCGTAGACGCTTTCTTTCTTAACATCTTTAAATTTGCACGAGAAAATAACTCATGAGGCAATGATGAATTCAACACCGATAGATACTGCGATTTATGACTTAGAAAATTATTTTAGAAGTGCACGAATGACAAATAGTTGTGACAACAAGAGACCTAATGGAAATGTATGAACATAATAGCTATTTTATACATTGCAATATTACGATAGCATTCTTGTCTAAAATCGAAGTACACTTAATTCCAAAATTATGCTACCAATAATTACTATTTATTTAATTTTATTAGGTTGTTACAAAGTCAGTTGAAAATCATATGTATTTATGTGTATGTGTTAATTAGAATTAACTAATAAAGTTCACCATATATTGTAGGGTGTCACACCATCCATTTTAATTAAATAAATAAATTAGAGGGTGTCACATCACCCTTATAATTTTGTATCTAATAGTTACGAAACCAAAAAATAGAATAGAATTATTTTTGTAGACAATTAAATTAAAATAAAATTATAATTTTAGTTTAAAAGAGATGAATGCATGAGATACAAAAAGGAGATTAGTCATCTCTTAATTGCACATAAAAAACTCATAATTAAATTTATAATCATTCTTTAAAAAATAAATTAAAGGTGTTAAAAATAAAATAAAATAAATTAAACGTGTTAAAAATGAGTTAATGCACATTATGCCAAGAAAACACCATGAATTATCATAGAGGAGAGTAAAAGAATGAGTCAAGTCACTAATTTATTTTTTTAGGATGGATCATAAATATTTTCAAAACACATATATATAAAGGTTGGGTTTACTAACTCTATAATATCTCGTAAAATGAGTACTTATTTGGTCGTAAATAAAACTAACAAACAATATACCTTTTATAAATTCTAATTTAATTAAATAATTCAACTAATATTTTATAAACTAAAATAAATCAAGCAAGACAAGAATACCACAAACAGATAAAAAATAAAACAAACATATCTAAAATATCAATTTCATGATTATCGAAACTAATCAAATAAACAAAATGCACAATAGTCCATTTAGAAAATAATCACATCATAAATAATCCCATGTAATTGTCACGCCAAAACAATTAAATAAAAATAAAGATTATAATTATAATTATTCAGGTAAAATAGAGTGTGATAAATTTAGTTTAATTTATTTATACATAGAATAATTATTAATATAATAATTAAACATAACAATTACTAAAAAGACACATATATAATATATATGAAAATTTTGGGGTGTTACCAGACTTACCCCTTAAAAATAGTTTTGTCCTCGAAACTAAGAGGAAAAACAAATGGACAAGCTACATACACGTATTGACACATTTCTTAATAAAAAAAATAAAGTAAAATTATTATGAATCCTCATTAGTGTCACAAATTTCTTGATTAACAATAATTCAACTAAAATATAAAAATATGAGTTGTATAAAAGTTACTTGTTAAATACATGAACTAGTTAAAGCAAACCAATGAGCATATAAAGAAAAACATAAGAGGAAATAATTGAGAATGTTCATGTATTAAAATAGAGCAAATTTAAAATTATATGCTTATAACAATAATTTAAAAATTTATAAATAGAACAAGAGGGATATCATAGATCCTTTCATAAAAAATTATTTCTATAAAGAAATTGATTTAATTGTATTTATTTATTACACAATAGAAATTGACAATGCAATATTGATATGCAAAATTCATTGATAATGATGTATAATAATAATAATAATAATAATAATAATAATATAATATTAATAATAATAATAAAACACTTATAATTTGTTAATGAAATTAAAAATGATTGAAATTCAAATAA
This sequence comes from Cicer echinospermum, assembly GCA_002896215.2. Taxonomy (NCBI): domain Eukaryota; kingdom Viridiplantae; phylum Streptophyta; class Magnoliopsida; order Fabales; family Fabaceae; genus Cicer; species Cicer echinospermum. The sequence continues at coordinate 27,255 of PGTU02002445.1, forward strand.
AGTCAACATATTCATAAAAACTCACCTATTTAATTTTATTAAATTCTATAAATTCAATACATTTACATTACTAATAGCACACACATATTTTAACTTATCTCAAAAAGACAATGCAAAATAAAATAAATTTTGATAGACTTTTTAATAGGTAAAATACATTCTCGAGGATAGTAAAAATGAATTATTGTTATCGCCTTCTTCAAAATTAAGCCACCGTAATTAACATCTCATACTCATTTAGTAATAATCATATTAATTTTTCTTTAAATTTAGATTATTAAAAGACTTTTAGTACATTTGTATAGCACGAAGGCATCGTCACATCTTCCATTCATTTCAACTTTGTTAACTCTTTTTAATCCAACCAATCCTTTAAAATAAATAACATGATAAATTAAATAAATAAAAACATAATTTACAATTAAGATTTGCGACATTTAGATAATAATAATAATTACTGGAAAAATATTTTAATTTAGGTAATTAGACAAAATTCGTTTATAGTAATAAAAATATTCAATGATGTTGACAAGAGAAAATCATTTCTTAGACCTTTTTTTTTTATGTAACATTTAACATGAAATAAAACTTAAAATGTTAACAAATAATAACAATAATAAAAATAATAATAACATTATTGGTAAAATAATTACAACAACCTACTATCTTAACTCTTCATCTTACGGTGTGTAAACAACATTTATAAAATAATGAAAATATTAAATATGTATATAAATTCAAAAAGAAAACGTAACTACATTAAATAAATAAAAACATAATTTACAATTAAGATTTGCGACATTTAGATAATAATAATAATAGTTACTGGAAAAATATTTTAACTTAGGTAATTAGACAAAATTCATTTATAGTAATAAAAATATTCAATGATTTGTTGACAAGAGAAAATCATTCTTAGACCTTTTTTTTTATGTAACATTTAACATGAAATAAAACTTAAAATGTTAACAAATAATAACAATAATAAATAATAATAATATTAATGGTAAAATAATTATAACAACCTACTATCTTAACTCTTCATCTTACGGTGTGTAAACAACATTTATAAAATAATGAAAATATTAAATATGTATATAAATTCAAAAAGAAAACGTAACTACATTTAAATTTGACTTAAGAAGATTAATTTAAGAAATAAAATCAAATCAAATTACTTTATTAAATACCTTTGGAATATCAAAAAATATCTCAACAAAAAATTAAAATGAAAATTTATTTCTAACACTAATAATCACATCAAATTAAATGATATTCTTTTAAAACATTTGCAATGCAACCGAACTAAAATTTATAGTTTCAATAAATAACATAAAATAGATAATGATAACAACAATAACATGTAGCACTATATTTTATAACATAATAATACTCATTTGCATCTCAAGTAGAAGATGAAATATTTTGTAATATTCATAATTATTATTAGTCAGACTAATTAACCCAAGTAACAACTAGATCACAAAAACATTTAACGTGAGCAAGAAGTAGATAGTCTAAGAATATTAAAACAAATAGTCATATGATAAATGTCAAGTAAAAAAAATCATAAAAGATAGTAAGAATCTATCAAATTACGAAGAAGATTTCTAAATAATATAAAAAGACAATGCTAAGAAAACATACTAAACATAGAGATTTCATATTTGAAAACAAGTAAATACACAGTAAAATAAGACCATTAAACCAAATATTTAAAGCCTACATTTAATGACAAAAATTAATGGAGGTTACACAAATAATGACAATAATAATTTAAGTAATAAAATTCAATAATTAGAAAAACACAATTAACATAATTAATGGTACACAATAGGAATTTAAGTAATTAATAAAAATTCAAATTCAAGAAAGTTACACAATTAATGACATACAATAGAAATTTAAATAAAATTCAATAATTAGAAAACTAAACAGTTAACATAATTAATGACACATAATAAGAATTTAACTTTACACAATTAATGACACATTATAGAAATTTAAATAAAATTCAATAATTAGAAAACCAAACGTTAACATAATTAATGGCACATAATAGGAATTTAAGTAATTCTTAAATATTCAAAGTGAAGAAGTTACAGAATTAATGACACACTATACAAATTTAACTAATTAGTAATGATAAAAGATAAATAATAGTAAAACAACGAAAAATATGCATATGATGGTTATTAATGACACACTATACAAATTTTACTTACTATAAAAACAACGAAAAATAACGAAAAATAATAGTTACAGAATTAATGACACACTATACAAATTTTACTTACTATTTATAACAAACGGTTATTAATTATTTATATTAAATAAAATATTATACGAAAAATATGCATATGATGGTTATTAATGACACACTATACAAATTTTACTTACTATAAAAACAACGAAAAAATAATAGTTACAGAATTAATGACACACTATACAAATTTTACTTACTATTTATAACAAACGGTTATTAAATTATTTATATTAATAAAATATTATTTTAAATAATTTTTTTTTTAAAATTTTTCATTCTTTCCAAAATCATTCTATAAATATATGATTTTCTCCAATCAATTATTTTAACTTTCATATATTAAACAATATTCACTTTCGAAAAAAAGATTAATTGAAGGTGCAATGTCTTTATTTATCCAAAAAGTCATTTTGATATGTGTGTTTATGTTGCTGTTCATGCACAATGTTCTTGGAGTTGATTTGACTATTACTAACATATTGGAAAGCCATATGGACTTAACTGTTCATTGCAAATCTGCTGATGATGATCTTGGGGTTCGTGTTCTTCAATTTAATCAGAGGTTTGGTTTTTCTTTTAAAGATCGTTTTATTGGGAGAACACAATTCTATTGTTCTTTTCAATGGAATGGTGAAATTAAATGGTTTGACGTATACATAGAAGGTAGAGGTGAATATAAAGGTGAACATGTCAATTGGTTTATAGAGGAAACAGGACCATGTAGGAGTGGTATTTGCTATGAGTGGAATAAGTAATTGATGATGTGTTACACATTTGTTTATCTTCATAAATATTGTATTTGAGGGTATTGAGTTTAACACCCCAAATTTTGTAAGAAACTATTTATCAATTTAATAATATTTTAAATAATTAATTTGGTGTTTATATTATTTTTAGAATATATGTTGATCAATTTTATGATTAATTTTCTTCATACGTGTGTTTTCTATGATGTGTTAATTTTATATATATTGGACTAAATGAGTAATATAAATACCAAATATTATATTTTTATTTTTTTATATTTTTCTAAAAATAATAGTAATTTAGTTTAATTTTACATCTACGCGTGTGTTCGTAATTAATGTAATACATTCTTTATGCGTTTCACTAATGTTAAATGTGCACTTAATTATATTTAATTAGTTCCAAATGTATCTTATTTTAATTATTTACTTTAAAATAATTATTATGAGTTATTAGTAATATTGATATTGATTTCCTTTATTTTTATATATTTTCAATGGCATGGTGATTTTATGCATATTTATTGTGATTTAGTAATTTATATCAAAATTGTTGATGATATATTTATTTAATTTATCGTTTTGACTATTCTATAAAGATAGTTGTATTTTCATGTGATTATTTGTAAAATAGTATAGTAATAATTGTAGTTATTATTTTGAATATGAGAGTTTTGGTTATTAGTTTATTTTAAATAACTAATTCCATTAATTTATTTATTTTATAAAAATAATAGTTTTCAAATATTAGCAATATTTTTGTAACGAAATTGTATAAAAAAAATATTAAGGAAATTAGTTTTGGTAATTATTGGTTTTATATTTTTTTTTTCAAATAAACAAAGGAGCAAAAATGTGTTTTATGGAATAGTCATATACATGAGTAAATGATAAATAAATATTATAAATAATAATAATAATAATAATAATATATAATAATAATAAAAATAATAATAATAATAATAATGAACAAAAAAAAAGGAAAAAAGGGAAGACAGTTTCCCATCTTCTTCTATTTTGTATAAACCTATATCCTCTCCATCTTCTCTCTTCGACCATGACCATTATAGTGGGTGTCGTGCAAAATCGAGACCAGATTTGCGACCATTTTCATCTCCTCTTTCATTTCCAACTAGAATCGCACGTTGAAAAGGACTATTCCTCTTCGTCAAAAATCACACATCCATCTCTTAATCCAGATTTCGGCCACCACGACTATCACAAACAAAATCGAGACCATATTTGGAGTCCACGAAACACCCTCTTCCATTACATATGTGTGAAATCACCAATCGTTATAGTTTAAAAAAAAGGGTTTCCACCATTGTCGCGATTTTTATCTTGAATTTTGGCCAGCACGTTCATCGTCTTGATAAAGTGATACCTTTTTGGATTCCTCTTGTTGAAATCTTCAAGAAGCAATACTCATTTGTGTGTTTCGGTGAAGTTGATGTCAAATCATGTCGATGCTCCAACGTATCGATGAGGTCTTTCCTAATAACTTATTTCACTTTGTTTTAAATATTTTTCTTCTCCTAATAGTTTTATTAATTATGTAATACTGATTTTTATGCACCGTGTCAAATGTAACAACCCAAAATTTACAATAAACTATTTTATTAATTAAATAAAATTTTAAATAATTAATTTGATGTTAAAATGATTTTATAACATATGTTGATAGATTTTGGGATTAATTTTCGTTATATAGCTGCTTTCTATAATGTGCTAGTTTTATAAATATAAGATTAAATGTGCGATATAAAAATAAATATTATATTTTATTATTGATATATATTTTTTTAAAAAAATAATAGTATTTTAGTGTAATATTTTAAAGAAAATTATTTTATACACTTTACGTGTATATATGCGTATCAATTCATTTAATTTTTTTTTTTTGTTGCTTCACTGATGTTTAATATTCACGCAGTTATATTTTAATTATTTATAACTATTTTCTATTTTTAGTTATTTTTATTAATAATTATCTTGACATAGAATTGATATTGTGTTTGATTTCCTTTATTTTAAAATACTTATTATGACATTGTAATTTTATATATATTTATTAAGATTTAGTAACTAATATAAAGTGTTGATGTTATATTTATTTTATAATTTTGGCTATTCTCTAATAATAGTAATATTTTAATTTGAGTATTTGTTAAAATAAGTATTATTATAGAGATTATTTTGAATATGAGGGTTTTAATTATTAATGTATTTTAAAAGATTAATTACTTTATTTTATCAAATATTTCTTTTGAAATATGAGTAATACAATGGTAATTAAATTATGTTTTAAAAAAAATGTAAAAAAAATAGTTTTGGTAATTGTTTGTTTTATTTAAAAAAATAAAAATAAATAGAAGAAAGAAGTAAAATTTATTTTATGATATAGACATATATTTAAGAGTAAAATTTAATTAAATAATAAAAAAATATTTAATTGAAAATAACAAGAATGGCGGGCTTGTGAAGAGAGAGTAACCTGGCCCAAAAATAAGGCAGTCACACAATGAGAGAAAAAGAAGAAATTGATACCGTTCATCGATGATTGTTCGAGAAAAAGTTTCTCTGTTTTCGTCCAAATTTTAGTATGTTGTTTTACTCATTTAGCTATTCAATTAAACACAATTTTCCATAGTTTTAGCAACCCCAATTTCTCTTTAAAATATTCTTTTTCTTCGTTTACGGATTTTGTTATTTTGCACCGTTCTTCTTCACCGTAAGTACGATTTGAGTGAAACCAACGCCAAAACAATTGTGTGAAAACTAGCTATATTATCCAATTATTGGTTTTCTGATTTACGGTAATTTTCATTGACCGAATTTTGAAATTTTGTTTTTAGAGTATTTTCTCATAATTTATTTTTGACATTTACCCATAAAATATTGAGTTAGATCAATTGAAGGACAAAAGTCAAAGAACAAATATTGTTTGGTCGGAAAATCGTACTTGTGCGTGAAAGCATCGAAATAAGGTAAGGGTTGAGAGAGTGTTTGAGTTTATGAGTATAATATAATGTGAGATGAACGGGAAAAACCATATTTTTCAACTATTCATTTGGGGCTCGCCACTTACGGCAGCAACCCTTTGAGTGATAAATTGATTAATATAAAAATATAGGAATTGTGAGATTAAAATGTGGAATAGAAATATTTATAAGGTGTTGATTGATTTATCTTCATTAAATGTGTGACATTTGATATTATTGTGATGTTTGATTTATTTTTTATTAAATGTGTGATATTTTGTTACTATTATGATATTGGATGTCGAATGAATTTTATGTATATGTTTGATTAGACGTGTTTATGTGATGTGACAGTAAAAGGTGGATGCATTTTGATAAGTTTATGTGATTATGATGATGTATAATTAATAATAATGATGTTATAAATTTGTGAGAAGTTAATGTGATGATTTATGATTGATGATAGTGATGCCATAAAATTTTGATGAGTAAATCTGATGAGATATGATTAATGATAGTTATGTTGCGAATTTGTGATGAGAATATTGAAGTAACCCCATCGTTGATGAAATAATGGTGATTCCAATTTGTGTTTGAGGTGACGGTCTTAATGGAGTATCATAGGTCAACGAGGGGAGAAAATAAATATTGAGAATTTGTGAAATAAATATAATTTTATTCCATTAAGACCGATCGTGGCGGTCTGCTGTTGAATCTTAAGACAAGATTGTTAGACCTTGGAGGTATTCAGGTGGAGAATTCCTAAGTGACTTGGAGATAGCACTCCCAATGTTGGGAGCTATCATGCAACACACATTTACCTCGACTGTCGCGTATAGGTGTCTCGGGTTGAGTTCAGGGGATCTATGAGGACAAGGCCAATTTGAATTGTTAGTTCACCGGGATGATGGCATAAGATCAAGCCTCCTAATCAAATACTTCAGTGTTAGAATGGTATCACATTGTGAAGTAGAGTTTAAGCTCATGCATAACATTGGATTATATTGTGATTGTTTTGTTGTGATTAATATGTATCATGTGTCCTGATAATTTATCTTAGACGATTTGATGTTATAGTGAAATTTATTGACTTTCCTTCAGTGATTTTGTCTTTTTAATGTGATATTTTCTTGAGGCATGTTTGTGTAATGAGACGGTTCTATTATGATTGTTTGCGTGTTCTTTTTACTTATATCATATTATCATCATGATTTCGAAACTCGCCTATGTGACACCCTAAACCCTAAAATAACATATATAATAATTTTTACTAAATTATTTGAAGAAAACTTGCAGCGGATAAAGAAATTTGTTAAAGAGAATAAAATCTTTAATATCTAATTTAGGATATTACGTTTCTCTAAATAGACATGTAACAATTGAACTTTGTTCCTCAATTAAAACAATGCAATATCAATGAATTTGAATGAACTAGAATTTCTTGATTTAATTCCCAAGACTTACTCGTACTAAGTTTTCATATAAAAAGTCATTTGTAACATAAGTATAATACACATTACAACTCTTAATTCTCGGTATCACCTATTAGAGCGCGGTTTCTCCCAAACTTGAACTTCGAGACTCATTAACCTGGAATAACTGCGATTTTGCAAACGCAGGGCCAAGCCAGTCAAAAACAAACAACGAAGGAGGGGAGTTTTGAAATCATGTTGATATTATGATATAAATAAGAGGAACACGCAATTAATCATCAATAAACTGTATCATTACACAAACATTCTTCAAGGAAAACATCACATTATATAGTCGAAATCAAGGAGAATCAATACACTTCACTGCAACATCAAATCATCACATACATTATTATCACGCATAATACATATTAATCATGACAAAACAATCACAAGAAAATGTAATGATATGCATGAGTTTAACTCTACTTCACAATGTGATACCATTCTAACTCTGAAGTACTTGGTTAGGAGCCTTGATACTATGCCACCATCCCGGTGGACGGTCAATTCAAATTGGCCATGTCCTCATAGATCCCCTCAACTCAACTGGAGACACATATACATGACAGTTGAGGTGTACGTGTGTTGCATGGTAGCTCCTGACAATTGGAGTGTGACCTCCAAGTCACCTAGGAATTCCCCACCCGAATACCTACAAGGTCTAACAATCTTGCCTTAAGGCTCAAATACAGACCGCCACAATCAGGCTGATTCAGTTGTACTTCCCCGGAATCACTAGGCTTGTCAGACCCTACCTATATGATGAAAAAATAATCTTCATTATCATCATTATCATCACGAAAGCATATATCATACCATGCATCCATATTTTATTATCACATCACTTAAATTCGTCTAATCAAACATATACACATAATTTCATTCAACATCCAACATCACAATAATGACAAATATCAACTACCACACAAATATCGTAAATTAAATGAGTAAAAAAACATACTGAAATTTTGCGAAAAATGGAGAAACGTTTCTGAAACAGTTATCGATCACCGGTGCCAAACGATAGGTTGTTGTTGTGTTTCCTCTTTGGTTTTAGAGCTGCCCGTCCAATTCGGTTTTTTTTTTTATTTGGTTGTTTTATTTTATTAACAATTATGGTTTACACATGCTTAAACCCATTGGTCCATTTATTTATTTTTCAATAAAATCAATAATTACTAAAACTAATGTTATAATTATATTAAATACTACTCAAACGCATAAAAGAATATGATATTAAATAATAATAATAATAACAATAACAATAAAACACATATAATTTGTTAATGAAATTAAAAATGATTGAAATTCAAATTAAATCAACATATTCATAAAACTCACCAATTGAATTTTATTAATTCCATAAATTCGATACAATTATCATTATTAATTGCACACACATATTGTATTATCACACAAAGATAATAATATTTAAAACACAAATCACCATCCACTTAGGCAACCACAAACATAACAATATTTAAAACACAAATCATCAACCACTTAGGCAACCACAAAGATAACAATATTTAAAACACAAATCATCAGCCATTTAGACAACCACAAAGACAAAACATTTCAGATTAAATTTTTTAATCACATAAGACGTCAAATTTATGTTCTCATGGATGTTCATAGTTAGAGCTCAATAACTTCAACACATCAAATATGCAGGTGAACAAATATATCATAATCACCACTTTCATTTTAGTAATCCGTAAGATTCGATTTGACTATTTGTTATTGATAAAAATTAAACTCATTACCAAGAATACAATAACAATAGAAATTTATTCCTTTCACTATAAAGTTTTATGTATTGTAAAAATAGACTATACATTAGTACATTTCAATAATCAATTTTCTAATATTGTCAAAATTAAAAATATAAAATTCTCAGCAATTTCCTCATGACACATATATTGTTCAGCAATTTCCTCATGACACATGTATTTCCGAGAGTCACACCTACTACGGGAGTTGGTAGGGCGTCAAGATCGAAGAAGTTGACTCCGAAATTCATTGGACCATGTCAGATTTCTGCACGAATTGGGCCTGTTGCTTATCGGATTGCATTGCCTCCCGATACTGTCCAACATTCATGACGTGTTTCCTATATCACAGTTGAGGAAATATCTTGCAGATCCATCGCATGTGATCGAACCAGACACAATCCAACCGAAGGATAACTTGACATTCGAAGTACCACCTGTGAGGATTGAGGACAGGGAAGATTTAGCGATTGAGGACCAAAGATGTTCGTTGGTCAAGGTGATTTGGAACCCAATTACTGGAGAGGCGACTTGGGAATTGGAGAGCAAGATGAGAGAACAACACCCAGAGCTAATTATCGACGCATAGTTTCGAGGACGAAACTAATTTTAGGGGGAGTAATGTAAGACCCGTAATTTAAAGTACCATTTATGTATTTTTGGCGTATTTTTGGATTTTGGCTCGGAGGCTTTTAAGCCAAAGTTAATAATATTTTGGAGTTTTATAATCAAAAAGATATTTCGATGCCAATTAGAATTTCTCGTCGATAAATAAATTGAATTTAACTGCGGTAAATACTTTACGGAGAATTTTAAGGCGTTTCGGGTGAAACGGTAATTTAATAAATATCTAGATTTTGAGATATTTGTTAAGTATATTTATTATATATATATATATGTTTTGCTTGGAGGGAAAAAGAAAGGAAAACTAGAAGGAAGGAAAAGAAAAAGAAAATAGTATATAAAGGAAGGAAGGAAAAAGGAAGAAAGGAAAAAACAAAGGAAAGAAATAGAAAGGAAGGAAAATCTTCAATTCCTTCTTCTTCCTCTGAAAACTCACGCAAGGAACCAAGAAAATTCATCCTTCTCCATTTTTCGTTTTCGTTGCTTCCTTTTCTTCAAAACTAGTGACCCAAGGTTGGGTGTGAGTTAGATCAAGGTTTTTGCAACTCCACTCTTCCTCTTTGATTCGAAAACGAAGAAATACGGTTTTTGAGATCCAAACACAAACCCCTCCGTTTCTCCTAGATCCAAACCTCATTTCTCGAAGAGATAGAAGGGAAAGTTGCTCACCATCACGCTACGGTGCTAGGGAACTAATTTGGAAGCGGCGTTGCGAGCGAAGATTTTACCGGAATTACTCGCGCGGTACCGGAAACGCACGTTAGAGCTAACGCGAAGGTACGGGCTCCTTCCAAACTTCTAGCTTGCATTAGGGACTTACCTGTAGTTGTGTGGGAAGGAATTTGTTAGGGTTAAATGTATCGATTTGGGGAAAAACGAAACTAGGGCGTTATGGGTAAAACCTTAGAGTTAGGTTTTGTTTATATTGATGAATGTTTCGTGGTAAATGAATTTGAATGTCATTGTGTGTGATTATGAGTAAATGAAATTTGATGTATCTGTGTGTTATGTTGCTTTGATTTGTGTTCGTTGTTTTTAACATGCTCTTATGTTGCATTGATATGTGTATGGTTGGATTTGTGAATAAATGAATTGATATGTTTTGATGTGAGAATTTGTTTGAGTTTGTGTTGTGTGGAATTTGAAAACCATTAAGTTAAATGAGTATTAAGAATGGGGAATCTCTTAATGTCTCGGTTACTTAATATTTTGTTTTTGAAAACCGTTTAAGTTAACTGGACGTTAAGGAGGGGGAAACCTCTTAATGCCTCGGTTACTTAATATTTTGTTTTAAAGAAAAATCGTTTAAGTTAACTGGGCGTTAAGAATGGGGAATCTCTTAATGTCTCGGTTACTTAACATTTTGTTTTGAAAACCGTTTAAGTTAACTGGGCGTTAAGAATGGGGAATCTCTTAATGTCTCGGTTACTTATTATTTTGTTTGGAAAAATTGTCTGAGTTAACTGGGCGTTGAGAATGGGAATCTCTTAATGTCTCGGTTACTTAATGTTCGTTTTTGAAAATCGTTTCAGTAAATGAGTATTAAGAATGGGAATCTCTTAATGACTTGTTTACTGAATGTTTTGTCTTGAAAATCGTTAAGTTAAATGAGAATTAAGAATGGGGAATCTCTTAATGTCTCGCTTTTTATGTGTGTTTCGGTAAATCGTGCTGACCCGGGATAGGTGGCACCTTGGTAAACAGTAAAGGCCCGTGATAGGCAGTACGTTTACGATTTACGTTTGGTAAGTCGTGCTGACCCGGATGGGTGGCACCTCGGTAAACAGTACAGACCCGTGATAGGTAGTACGTTTACGACTTACGTTCCTGAGGGAATTGTGTTTGGTGAGTTGTGCTGACCCGGGATAGGTGGCACCTCGGTAAACAGTACGGACCCGTGATAGGTAGTACGTTTACGACTTACGTTCCTGCGGAATTGCGTTTGTCCGTGAGAGACTGCGCAGGGGTTTGTCCGTGAGAGACTACGCCCGGTTTAAGTTAGACGAGAATTAAGAATGGGGAATCTCTTAATGTCTCGTTTACTCGTGTATGTGTTTGGTAAGTTGTGCTGACCCGGGATGGGTGGCACCTCGGTAAACAGTACAGACCCGTGATAGGTAGTACGTTTACGACTTACGTTCCTGAGGGAATTGTGTTTGTCCGCAAGAGACTACACCCTGTTGATTTGTGAACTGTTGGTTCATTTTGGTTGTGTAGTAATGTGTTATAAATGCTAGGTGTTATGTTTTGGAATTTGGTGATAACATGTTTGATTGCAATACCATTTCGAAATCCATGATGTCGTAGTAATTGTGTTATCAGTGTTAAGTGTTAAGAATTGGGATTATGTATGAATGTGATTGAGTTAGTTTATGAATTTTTGAAAGAATACACAGGTAAATCGATTTCCCAATCGATTGGATGGAAGTCAGGGCTTGGCCAAATGAACAAAATCGATTAGCCAATCGATTTTGTAAATCAGTTTTTTTTAAAAAAATCCCTTTCGAAATCGATTGCCAAATCGATTGGCAATTAAGTCAGGGGCTCAGCTATCCTGTCAATCGATTGCCCAATCGATTGAATCAAGCCAGAGTTCAAATTTCACTAAAAACCTCAGGAAATCGATTTGGAAATCGATTGTAATAAGTCAGGGGCTCCGTTATCCTGTCAATCGATTGGCAAATCGATTGATTCAGCCCAGGATTCTATTTCATTAAAAATCTTCACCCCAATCGATTGCCCAATCGATTGGCTCAGTGAAAATCCTCATTTTTAGTTGTATGAATAATTGCTCATGAATCTATCCATGTCTTGTTTTATTATGTGTTAATTAGGAGATCGAGAACTGCATTTTACCTTCATTTTCATTGGCAATGTACTGTAGGAACTTTTCGCATATTGAAAATCCTGTTAAGGTGCATGCTTAGTTAAAAAGTTGTTTTGAGCATTCAAAAACTTAAATTGCTATGTGTTAACTGTTATTTTCTGGTTGGTGACCCTTTACACTATTGTGGAAATCTGGGCTTTGCCTCAGATGAGAGTCAGGACGGCCCTACTGGTTCGTACCCTGCGGACAGGGATGGAGATGGAAACGCTTGACTGCTGTTAGTTAGGAGGATCTCACGGGACGCGTGGAGATCAGTCAGGGTGTTTAGTTGTTTTGTAAAATGATCAGACTAGGTTGTCACAGAGGGAACATATGTCTTTCCTTTGTATTGCATTTATTTTAAAATGGAAGACTGTACCTATACTAATATTGTCAGCTTGACATGTTATTTCCGATGGTTACATGTACCATTTGTTGTTTGGTAATGGTTTGGATTTATAATTGGAGTAACTTTCCGCTGCCTGTAAATTATACTGACTCAATTATTTATCCAAAGGCATTTCTTTATTTATTTCTCTGCTTTATTTTAAATTCTTTTGAAAAAAAAATATACCCTCGCTTTGAAAAACGGGGTGTTACATTGTGTATCAGAGCTTGGTTGGTTTTCTTGGGGGCTGTGGAACCTTGGTTCTAAGATTTGTAGGTTACGATTGTTGTCTGATCATGTGTCGGTTAGGTGGTTAAAGTTGCGAATTCATAATTTAATTATGTGCTGATGTGTCGGTAAGTTATTCTTAGAATTATTGAAGTAGTGTTAAGACTCTACTTGATGATGGTTTTATAGGGAAACCATGCTGCCAGGAGGAATGACATTCCGAGAACCAATCGCCGGTAGGTGCAGCAACAGAAGCAACCATGTTTATTCATAGCCTCCGCCATTCGATCATT
>PGTU02002447.1:0-10103 GCA_002896215.2 Cicer echinospermum
TGATATTTAGATAATTTTTAAATTTAATCTCAATAATATCATTTATTTATCGATCTATTTTAATTAAAGTGTAAGTAATGAGTATAAATACAAATACTTAGATACTCAAAAAATAAAAGTACAAATATTAAAATTAATAATCAAACAAATAGGAAGAAAGATATAAATATTTTTTTAAATCGCAAATATGAGAGAGAATTGATATTATACGTAAACCTACCAATTGGCATCCTTAACTACAAGACAAATGATACATCTCAATCATGTCATATTTGGACCTCAATAATTTGAGTACAAGACAAAGGATGACATATGTGTGGATCCATATTCAATACTCTAGTCGTTGGATTTGAGACATTAATTTTCTTTCGATTAAAAAGTAAAAACTAAATTTATCTTTGAAGTGAAAGCAAAAATCAATTGTATGAAAAATTACAATAAAAATAATATTGGTAAAATATTTTTATCTATAAGACAAATATATATATATATATATATATATATATATATATCTTTGAAGTGAAGCAAAAATTAATTGTATGAAAAAACTACAAATAAAAATAATATTGGTAAAATATTTTTATCTATAAGACAAATATATATATATATATATATATATATATATAATATTATATATAATTATAAAGTTTAAATGTAATTTTAATCTTATTTTATTTATGAATTTTAATCTTTTTATTTTTAAAATCAATTTTTTCATATCTTATTAATTAATTCTTGAACTTTTTGTCAGTTATCATTTTTGATGATATGACATTGGAGCAAACATTCCTTTTCAAACAACCCGAAGTTTAAGACATTGACAAAGTGCAACTTAGAGATATGTCTTCACTTTCGTCAAAAAACACGGTATTATCACAAAGTTCCTTTTGCTTAAAAGTTGAAACTATTGCCCTTCAATCTAATACAATCTTCAATTGCACAAGCCTTATTATCCAATACACAATACCCACATTATTACGTTAAAACATGATTGGCATGAATCCAGTTACAAAAATGATATTTTTTTCCCAAAACAATTCCCAATAAAGAAAAAAAAACACAACAAACTTGTTCCACATGAACAATTCAATTAATGTTGAATGTTTTTCCAGAAGATAGTTTAAACCGGTAAAAAAGAAAACAACAACATCCAAAGAAAAAAAATAAAATAAAAAAATCAGTTGTGGTGCACATAACCTTCAATCTAACAATATCGACATTTATCGAGGTTAAAAATCTATTTAACATTGTTCTACGTTTTATAGTACACGTGTCACTTTTTGGCATGCTCATTAAGCCACATAATAATATTGCTCGTACATATAAAAAAAAAAAAAAATTTCTTTGGATATATCCTAATAATGACCATGTATATTTTTTTTTACCATTTCGCTATCCACACTTCATAAATTTTTCATAAAATTAAAATATCTAAAATACCTCTTCTTTATTTGCCTCATTCTTCAAACCTTACTTTTTATTTTTATCTTTTCATCACCATCATTCACCTCATAACTCACACATCATAATTCATACGAATTCATAATTCACACCACTCACTCATAACTTACACCCTATAAGTCTCCTCTTCATCTTATGGTTAAAGTCACCAACAAGGTATCTGAGTTTGAGTTCATATTTTTTTCTTAAAATCTAGAAATTTTACGTGATCTGAGTTCACGAACATTGCAAATAATACATTGTACGCAAACTTAAATCATGTATCCTTACATGATACGTGATGCAATTTAAGAAATTACTAGTGGTATGCAAATATATTTCACGTACACCTACATGAATTGAGTTCACGTATGCAATGAAGTTTAAGTATTTATAAGCATTGCGCAAATACAATTCACGTATACCTACGTTAAATTGAGTTCACGTAGTTTGCGTGAATTCAGTTCATGTAGGTGAAATGCGAAAACGCACATATACGTGAACTCAATTCATAGGCAATGATCAAAGGCAATACATATATGATTTGAATTCACATAGTTTGCGTGAAATCACGTAAACAATAAAAATTAGGGTTTGAAGAATGAGGAAAATAAGGAAGGGGACCCGTAGATATTTCAATTTTATGAAAAATTTATGGGTTGTAGGCAGCAAAATGGGAAGTGTAAGTAGCAAAATTGTAATTTTTATGTGGCAATCATCTAAGTTATGTGTTTTTAGTGTATCATATATATTGTCTGAATCTAGTTTTTGATAAATAACCAACATATGGTAAGTTAATTTAGAATTCTATCATATCATGTTTTTAAAGTTGAATTGAATATGAGCTGAGTTAGAAACCCACGTGATAAGATAAGAACAATACAATTAATCTTATAAAATATATAAAATTGAAAAATATAATAAAATATAAATTTAAAATAAAAAATTAATTTATCAAACATAAATATAAAATAATTAATAATTTGATATTTAATAAAAATGAAATATTAAATAATTAAAATATTTATAATTTATCACAAAGATAGTTTTGTTCTTTGTTTATTAATATAATGAATTTGTATTCAATAATTAATAAAAATATGAAAGTTAATTGAAATTTTAAAATAAATATATTTTGTTTACAAGGTATTCTTGTCATTTACATATACTGTAAATCATATCTTTATTTACATTCTAACAAATAAAATATAATTATTTGGTTACTCATAATTTTGTTTTTAAAATTTAAATTGTTTATTTAGTAGTGTGCCAATGAATAGTTTTAATATAAAATGATTTTATTACTTATTTAATTTTAATTAGTTTATAATATTTATATATTAATTGATTTTTTTTTTAAAAATTAATATTTAAATTACTCATATCTTCGTGATGATTTTTAATTATTTGAAATATAATATAATATTATATTATAATAAAATATGTACTAAATACATTCTCTCATTCAATCTCTTTCTCTCTTATTCTTCAATTTCTCATTCGAAACCATAATAACATTATCCTAAATTTAATACCTTCAACTTCGTGAATATCAACCATGTCACTCGTTTGAATATCAAACAACCCAAAAAAATTCATGAGTGTAATGAACAAACACACGTGAACATCAACCAAAGCAGAAAAAGTAAAATAATAATCACCCTTAAACATCAAACAACATAAATCTTTTCACCCATATTACAAACTTCTGAAAAATTGGGGTGGTTGGATGAAATCGGATTCTTCTAAAATCAAAGCAGTTTTTTCAATTTCAAAATTCATCATCTTTCTTCGATAAACCAGTTTTCTTTTGTTTGCGTCGCGATAAAAAAAAATAAGTTGAGAAATTGTAGCCTTGCTTGCCTTGAATCACGATCCAGAAAACTTGTGTTTTTAAGATTTGAAAAAACAAACTCATAATTTGAAAATTTTCAGAGGGCTACTAAGAAATTTAATTGGATTGTAAACAACCCGTTTTCCATGTACGATATGAACCTTTTTTCTTCGACCCGTGATTTCTCTTAATTGAATTGATGATTTACAAAATTTTATGAAGATTCTTTGTATTTTCTGATCTCAAACAAAACCCATGAAAAATTGATGTGCAGTGTCGTGTACGGTGCAAGATTGAATCGCGTCGTTTGCGGGTCAGCGCGACCCAATTGCAGCAATTCGGGTGAAGAAGATGACGACCGGGAGATGCCTAGTCTACGGACGTGGGGTGCCTGAGACCTTCTAAATTTCAATTTTTTTACCAAATAATTATTATGAAATGTTCTGATTAATTTGGGACAACTACAGATATTTTTATAGATTGATTTGAGAGGAAATTTTAATTTTATCTTGGTCAAAATTGTTAGAAAAACTCCTCATTCATTTTGTGACATTTTCAAATACTAACACTCTTCTAACTAATTAATGTGTCATTAAATAATTTATTTTTATTAAATTAAATTAATTAATTATTCAAATTTTATTTTTGAATAAAGCTTTGAATTTCGTTTTAATCCATAGTATTATCAATTTATGAAAATTTGATTATTTTAAAAATTTAAATTTAATTTTAATTACACTGTTAATGTAAATAATTTTTATACTGTCAATTAATCGCAATTGTGAAATCATTATAGATGTTTAATTTTTTCCAAAACTATCTCTAAAGTCAATTTATTTTTTACACTATCAATTAAACTCTTTAAAATTATACTTTGAGATTTGATATATTTTATGAAGTCTATATATTTGATGATTAACAAATGTGAGAATTTTACACCGAAATTATAATTTCTATATAATTGTTAGTGTAATTAGGTTAGATTAAACAGTTAGATTAACGAAATTATAATTTCTTAGTTGTAATTTATCTAATTAGTTAAAATTGAACTGTCCAACCATCGAAATTGTACTTTCTAAGTCATAATCAATATAATTAATTAAGATCGAACTATTGGATCATCAAAATTAAAATAAGTCATAATCAATCTAATTAGGTTAAGATTGTACTATTGAATACTCGAAATTATAATTTCTAAGTCATAATGAGTCTAATTAGTTAACATCGAATAGTTGGATCATCGAAATTATAATTTTTAAGTCATAGGTAGTCTAATAAGTTAAGATTGAACTCTTGGATCATCAACTTTAGAATTTCTTAGACATAATCACTCTAATTATTTAAGAATAAAATATTGGATCATCAAAATTATAATTTCAATGTCTTTGTAAGTCTAATATGTTAAGATTGAAACCGTTCGATCAATGAAGTTAGAATTTCTAAGTCATAGTCAGACTAATTAGTTGAGATTGAGTCGTTGGATCATCGAAATTGTAAGTCATCGTCAGTCTAATTTGTTTATATTGAATCGTTGGATCTTCTTAATTTGAAAGTTTGGATTCCTGATGACTTTGATTTGAATTGTTAGGCATATCTTTTGATTCATTTTGAACTGACTTTGTTGATTCCTCTGATTTATCTGGTTCCTCTGGATATATTTGGTTCCTCTGATATATTTGGTTCCTCTGAAATCAATAAATCTACAAAGTCTACATCTAGCTTTTCCTTTTTATGATCAAGCTTTTTGTCATCAAAGTTGATATGAAATAATTCCTCAACAATCAATATTTCTTTGTTGTATACCCTGTAGGCTTTTGACCTTTTAGAGTATCCCAAAAAGATGCACTTTTTAGATAATGAGTGAAACTTGCCAAGATTATCTTTGGTGTCCAACATATAGCATATACAATCAAACTGATGAAAATATGACATGTTGGATTTTATTCTTTTCCATAATTCATATGGAGTCGTATTTCGAATTTGTCTAATATGAATTATATTATGAATATAACATGCAAGTTTTATTACTTCTGCCCAAAAATATCTGACAACATTTATTTTTCAAATCATGGTACATGTCATCTCCTAAAGGGGTATGTTTTTCCTTTCTACAACACCATTCTATTGAGGTGTTCTAGAGGAGGAAAAATTATATAAAATATCATTCTCTTGATAGAACTTTTCAAAAAGTTTATCTTCAAATTCACCCATATGATCACTATGAATTGTTGATATGTAGAAACCCTTTCATTTTGCACTTTTGTAGAAGGTAGTGAAAACCATATGTGACTCATCCTTGTGTTTTATAAACTTTATCCCTGTCTATCTGAAATAGTAATAAAAAATAACGAGTCCATAATTTTTACTATTGACAAAAGTAGTCTTTACAGGGCCAAATAAATCAAGATGTAAAAGTTCAAGTGGTCTAGAAGTGGAAACAATATTTTTAGAGGTAAAAAAAGATTTTGTTTGTTTCCCTTTATGACATGTCTCACAAAGAACATCTAATTTGTACTCAATATTTGACAAGCCTCTAGTAATTCAAGTCTTTTCATTTTGAGATTAACCTCAAAGTGACATGTCCTAATCTTTTGGGTTTGACATGTTGTTCATTGCTTACAGACATAAGACACTTGACTTCTTGTTTATTTAAATAAGATAAGTTTATTTTGTAAATGTTGTTTTTCTTTTGGCCAATAAATAGTATGAATCTATATGTATGAATCTATATGTTTGACTTATTGTCTTAAAAGACTTTTGATTGAAGACAACATCATAACCAATGTCGCTTATTGACTTATGCTGGGTAGGTTATGCATTAGTCCTTTTACAAGTAAAACATTCTTAATAGAGGGAATATAACCATTATTTGATGTGTCGTACCAAATGATTTTACTCTTCTAATCACCTCCAAAGCATATGAATCCTCCTTTCTTGAAGGTCAAGTCTTGGAACATAGACTTTTCTCCCGTTGTGTCGTGAGCATCCACTGTCCAGGTACCATGATTGGTGTTTTAACTTTGTTGCTAAGGATATTTGCAAGATAGATTATCTTATTTTTAGGTACTCAAATGTGGTTGCGTGCTAGTTTGTTAGTTCTAAAAGGTGTCTTGTTTTTTCATGTTTTCTGCACAGGACAAGTTATTCTATTGTGGCATTTCTTTTGGCAATATGTGCAAACAATATCGGTCAAGGTAAATCTTGGATTTCCTTTTCATTCTTCAATGTCTATGCCACATTTATTGTTTATGCTAGCATCATAGATCATAGAAGCTTGTTTACTCATGTCTATGTTGTTTACAAGAAATTCTTGAAAGGATATTTCATACTAAACAAAATTGCAGACCTTATCCTCTGAAGTTTCTGAAACATTTTCTTTCAGAGTTAGATTTTTCCTTTTTAGGTTTTCAAACTCCTTTTTCAAGGGAACTGCATTTGTTTGTTAAGATGTCATGAGCTTTTCTGAGTGACTTAAGTTTTGAACAAACCTTATGATTCTTGTTGAGAAACTCATGTAACATATTTATGAGTTCACTAAGAGATAGGTCAATGAATACCTCAATTTCTTCATCAACAGATTCCTCATTAGAGTTAGAGTTAGAGTTACTATCTGCCATTAGAGCCATGTTTGCATGCTCTTCATCTTCATTAGATGACTCATCAGAGTCATTGCAAGTAGCCATAAGACCTTTCTTCTTTCTCTTGAAGTCTTTCCTCTAGGATTTTCCTTTCTCAAGCTTAGGACATTCTGATTTGAAATGTCTTGGTTCCTTGCATTCATAACAGATGAGTTTCTGCTTGTCTAACTTTTCACTTCCTTCTCTGATATTTTGGGATTATTTAAAATCTCTTAGCAAAGATTTGTTTTTGTTGTTCACATGTGCTAGATTTTGAAGATAATGAAACATATCTTCATCATCTGAGTCTTCACTCTGATTTTTCCAATTTAGGTTCATCTAATCTTTCAATGCTTGCATCGCCTTAGATTTCGTCTTCTTTCCTTGGGATTGAAGGGCCAGGAATTGACTTCCTTTTGGGCTCATATTCAACCAATTCAATTCATGTGATATGAGTGAAATCGTCACCTCTTCCAAAGCGGTTTGTTAGATCTGAGCCTCTTGAATAGTTTGTTACCTTTGGTCGTCTCCACTTGCTGGGAAACTTATAGAACTTTTGACATGGTTAGAAGTAGTGATACTCTTTTGGAGAACTTTCAGCTAGAAACCAGAGTTTGAATCTAGAGAAACTTTCTCAATGTCTTCATCTTCTCCTATCTAAAAGATGTACTATTGACGATACATTTGTTTGGCTTCTTATACGTACTTATTCCTTCGTAATTGAAATCAGATCATAAAGATACTTTTTTTTGTTTCTTTGTTGCTGCATTTTTCAAACTATTTGAAGGTGATATCATACATCATGAAGATTTTGGCTTTATGATGCATTTGATATTATTTCTTTTGATCAATGTTGAATTCCTTTATGGATATTTCAACACCAGTTGTGTCTTTTGGAGGCTCATAGCAATTTTCTACTATGTCTTAGAGTTCAAGATCGTGAGAGATATATAAGCTTTCGAGTCTGTCATTATAGTACTCCAATGTTTCTCCATCAAATAGGGGAGGCCTGTTAACGCTTCCACAAGTAACTTTTTCACCACAGTTAGTCATAATAATAGATATTTACTCAAACACGGTTAAGTGCTCAACTTTGAGACTGGGCTCTGATGCCAATTGTAGAACGGGAAACACAAGAAATGGGGGTTTGAAATAGCACATATAAATAAAAACAAAACAGAATAACACAAATGATTTATCCAGATTTACCACCAACACGGTAGCTACTAAAGATATAAGGAGAAGAAAATGAGTTGAATTGTGTTTGTCTAAGTTGATCCAAACCAACTCCTTGAATACCCCTCACTAAGAGGTATTTAATCCATTAATCCAACTCCTTGAATTACACAACACCTGACCCTACAAGCCAGTCTTCTCAAAATAGACTGACAAACCCAAACTTTTTGAGGAACATAGACACCTTGATTTTGCAAGCCAAGTCTTCCGCACACAATCTAACAACCCTAGATTTTTGAAGGCACACAACACCTTGACCCTAGAAGCCAAGTCTTATCTACACAATCTAACAACCCAAAATTATTGAAGGAAAACTACCCACTTGACCCTACAAGTCAAGTCTTTTCAGAGAGTTTGAGACATGTTTGGTTTTGCTTCTACTAAGCAGATTGGTTACATTGATTATTTCACACTAACAATGAAACACTAAGCACTGAATAATATAAATTTGAACGGGTGCCTTTGTTGAAACTGAAACCTAAATTCTGAGTATTAGAGAAATTTTGAGTTCGTAAAGTCTTGATATATTGTTGTGCTGCATTCTTCTTCAACTTGTCCATTAATATAGATGAAAAGGGTTAAATTATTCCCTTGAATTCTAATAGTATCTCATTCCAGCTTTGGTCACAATGATTTATTCAGAAATAATTCAAAGATGTGTTTGATAATATGACCTCTAGAATTTCTTATTTCTGAGTCTATATTGAGCACTTTTTAGAAGAATATGTGGTTGCTTTTTCAGATTAGGTTCTAGATTGATTTTTTGCGCCTCCTCATAAGCCTTAGTTGATGGATTGGGAACAAAACATAGCTTGTTTTTGGACTAGAAGTAGGATAGCTAAGTTAAATTATATTATTGCTCATCTAATCAGCCTTTGATCTTCTTTCAGAGTCGTTAAATTTTTCCTTTAGTATCATGACTTTCTGTCGAAGTCAGATGTTGTGTTGCCTAATAATCAGAGTCAAATGTAAAGCTGCGTGACTTAGAATTAGTGTTGTCGCGGCTTAAAATTTCGAGTTTTCATCGAATTCAATGGAGTCGCCACCAAAATTTATTTTAAAATAGGGAAAATATTGGAAAACCCTAAAAAATGTAAAAATGGTCTTTGAAACTAGATTTTGAGTTCGGGAGTCGATCATGCGTAGGTAAGGTATTAGCACCCTACGACATCCGTTAAAATACGGTTACCTTTAATTAATTATGCAAAATTATATCAACTTAAATATATATTTATTCATCTTTATTATTAAATATGAATATAAAATGTTTTTATAAATGTGATTTTGAGATAAAAGTGTGTTAAAAAATAGTAGAACAAAAAAGAAAGTTTTTATTAGTGTGCTTGGCAAGAGTGTGATCTTGCTCCTACGTATCTCCCGGTGCGATGAAGAAATCAAAGCTACGTAGTTCTTGGTAGAAAATGCGAATGCGTTGATTGCTTTTAAATAAATTGTATTTTTGTTATAAAAAAAAAGTTAAATTTGACGAACTTAAAAAAAGCTTGCTTGATTTGAATAATTATTTTAAAATATGAATTTTAAGACGATCAAATTGTACAACTCGTGTCTCAAAACTCAACGAGTAAAAAGATGTCACATCTAATTTTATCCTCTTAAGAATATTTTATTTTATTTTTATTTTTAAATTGAGTTTCAAAACCAACAAATAGTTTAATTTGTGTCTTAACAACTCCAAGATTAAAAAACACATATAATTAATTAAATTTGAAAAAAGTTAATTTTAGATCTATTTATTTATACAAATAAATTTAGAGTTATCAAAATATATAAATTGTATTACGTAACTCCATGATTAAAATACGTTATTTTTAGTTAACTTTTAATAATTTTTACTTATTAATTTGGTTATGATTTTAATTTATTAATTTATTTGTGAATATGAGATTTAGAACCACCAAGTTGTCACAATTTGTGTTCTAATAACTCAAAGATTAAAAAGATGTTACATCTAATTA
>PGTU02002451.1:0-35254 GCA_002896215.2 Cicer echinospermum
AATTAATAAATACAATACCTGAAGAGTGCGAAGAAATACGTAGGGTTACAACTTCATTTAAGAAGGAACAACGAGAATGTGCAGAAATACGAACGGTTTGTAGGACAGAGTAGGGTTCACAGAAATACTTAATGAGGGTTCGTAGGGATAGTAACAATGAGAAGAGTATGTAATAATGTTCGTAGGGATAGTAACAAAGTAGGAGATGGCTTACAATGGATATGGTTGCCAATATGGTTCGTAGGGACAGTAGGGTTCACAATGAGAAGGGCAATGAAAAGGAGGAGGACACTGAAGCGTAGTGAAGTTTACATAATGAAGAGAAAGCTGAAGCGGTTTACTGTTATATATAAAACCCTCTTACAACACTTTTTTGAAAGAGCGCTGTAAAAGACCTCCTTATTTTATTTTTTAAAGCGCTTGTCCAAAAGCGCTATAAAAGACCTCCTTATTTTATTTTTTAAAAGCCTTTTACAACGCTTTTCCAAAAAGCGCTTTAAAAGACCTCTTTGTTTTCTTATGTAACAGGTGTTGTATTTCTAAAAGCCTTTTACAACGCTTTTTCAACAAAGCACTTTAAAAGACCTCTTTGTTTTATTATGTGCAAGCGCTTTAAAAGATCTCTTTGTTTTCTCATGTGCAAGCGCTATGTGACCATTTTACAGCGTTTTTTCAACAAGCGCTTTAAAAGACCTCCTTATTTTTTTTTTATGAAACAAAGCTTTGTGACCTCCTTATTTTTTTTAAAGGCTTTTATAGCGCTTATTGACAAAAGGGCTGTAAAATTACAAGTTTATGTTCAGTTCAGTTCAAGTAAAATACCTATATTTGGATTTTTTTTCTTCCAAATAATTAGTTAAATACCTATATATATAAATATATCAATGTTAAATTACATGATCAACTCATATTGGGATGATCAGTTCAAGAAAAATTCCAAGTACTCAAACAAAGCTTTTTCAAGGTCAATATAAGCAGAAAATCAGTTATGGCAGGTCAAACGTACACTTAAATTACATGAACTTAGCATAAAACACTAAGATCAAGCTAAATATAAGCAGAAAATAAGTATAAGCATAAAATCAAATACAGTTCAAGCTAAATACTAAAATGCTCAATTCTAGCAAATCAAACAATTAAATTACACGAACTCAGTTCATATTACATGGCTTATATAAAACAATTAAACACATTAAGATGCCTTTCTTCTTTTCCTGGTGGGATTCACATTTGTTTTTTCATTAACGATACGAAACAATGGATTAATCCAAATTCCCTTAGCATGATCATCTCTATGATATAAACCATAATCAGTTGAATCATGTTCATGTGTTTGTGATGTTGCAAGAAAAGACATTACCAACATTTCATCATATTGGTTATCATCACTTATTTTATTGTCGATAGAACAACAGACATTTTATCACTAGCAGGATCAATGACATAACATTGTTAAGCTTGCGACGCTAAATAAAAAAGCTCACTGTGGTATCCCACTATTAAAATCGCAAGCAATGAACCTGACTCATCCAATCCGAACGCATTATTTATATCGACCACTTGGAACCAATATGGACACGAATATTGTGTAGTCTAACTCCCTATGCGCTCGATAACCCCAAAATATGATAGAATTAGCATATATTGGGTTTTTTGTATTTCACTGAGATATGCATCGCTCAACTACGAGAGTGACTCCGTTATTTGCATATGGTTGATCATCTCTGTTCTTGGTATAAAATGTGTAGCCGTTAATTTAATAACCGGTTAAGAAAAGATATGTAAACTCAGACCATTTTGCTAGCCACCTCAATCTCTGTGAAATTGATCTGGGGTCTATATCAAACTTTGAACTTATGTGATTATTTAACCATGTTATAAAACTTCAATTGTGCTCTCGAGTTATCCAATTTTGATTCATATTCATGTTCAAACTAGATAACTGATCCATGTGTATTGTAACATACGGTTGAACCTCATCATCATTGTGCATAACATACAATTGTGCCTGCTCCCATTTTGTCCTTGATATAGTCATTAGTCTCTTTCCAATTATCCCTTCTCCTAATATTCTTCCCGAATGACGAGACATGGGAAGCCCTATGGATTCAACATTGGACAGATATTTAGTACAAAATTCAACAGCTTCTTCGACAATGTACCGTTCAGCAATACAACCTTCTGGTCGACTTCTACTTTTTATGTACCCTTTTAATATTTTCATATATCGTTCT
The DNA here is from genome assembly GCA_002896215.2 of Cicer echinospermum. Classification (NCBI taxonomy): domain Eukaryota; kingdom Viridiplantae; phylum Streptophyta; class Magnoliopsida; order Fabales; family Fabaceae; genus Cicer; species Cicer echinospermum. The sequence continues at coordinate 2,235 of PGTU02002451.1, forward strand.
ATCGGATTCATCCATCTCATATAAGCTGGCCCACAAAGTTGTGTCTGCTTAACAAGATGAATAGTAAGGAGAACCATTATATCAAAAAACGAGGGTGGGAAATACATTTCAAGCTCACAAAGTAACAACAATTTCCCTCTGCAATGTCGGTAATTTTTTAGGATCGATCACTTTACTATGAATTTCCTTGAAGAAGAAACATAATCTAGTTATGGCTCGTTGAACTTTTTCAGGTAAAATGGAACGTATACCTATTGGTAGCAAATGCTCCATTAGAATATGACAATCATGGGTCTTCAAACCTTTTAACTTGAGGTCTTTCATACAAACGAAATTTTTAATGTTTGAAGAGTATCCTTCTAGAACTTTAACTTTGTGTAGAAATTTACATAAAACAATTTTTTCCTTCTAGATAGAGTATGAGCGGTTGGAGGTAGATATGTGCAATTTCCTTTTTTACGGCACGCAATTCATTTCTTATTCCCATATCGACGAAGTCCAATCTTGCATTGATGCCATCTTTAGACTTTCCTGGAACATTGATAACGTACCAATAACACTATCAAATACATTTTTTTCAATATGCATCACATCTAGGAAATTTCCTATATACAATGACTTCCAATATGGCAATTCAAAGAAAATTGACTTTTTCTTCCACCCAGTTTTGACTAGCTCTCCTGCAAAAGGTTTGCCAAATTTATTGGTCAAACCTTGTACTTTTCAAGTATTTGATATCCAGTCGGTGCTAAAGGAGCTTTATCTTCCTTTGATTTTCCATTGAATGCATTTCTCCACTCACGATACTGATGACTATAAGGTAAAAATCTATGATGTCCAAGAAATACATTCTTCTTACAATGTTTCAACCGCATCCAATTTGCACTCTCTTCACATATAGGACATGCATATGACACCCTGAACCCAAATTGAAATAAAAAGTAAAATGCACTAGTTTTAAAGAGATTCGCAGCGGTTCTAAAATAGAGTATATATATATTTTTTTTAAATACTTTAAGGTTCAAGACGTCACATTCACACTTACACAAAACGCTTGCATACAAATTTCCAAAAAAAAAGACTATAGTTGATGTTCATTAAATAATACTTTTGATATAAAAAAGCAAGATTAAAACTTTAGAGACAATAATTTCTACTCTAAGACCGATAATGAACTACAAAGTCAATCAAATTTACAAAATCTAACATTGGTTCCTGAACTCAACAAATCGAAAATTTACTCCACCCATATCACTGTTCAGTGTGGACCCCAATCGATAACTGAAATATAACTGGCTCTCACAAGCGCCAAACACAAGCAACAATGGTGAGCTTCGAAAACCATGTAATAGTAAAAGTAACTAGAAGAACACGTAAAAAATATAAACACATATCGTATCAATAACAACCAACAGAATAGATCAAGGTAAAAATTGATAACAATCCACAATATCAGTAAGTTAATACACAAATCAAGTAATTTATGCATGCTTCTTATACTCAGACTCCTCCTCTATCATTGGTAAGCCATTCTACTCTGAAGTACTTGGTTAGGAGCTTGATACTAACACAACGCAAGTGGACGGACAATTCAAATTGGCCCGTTCTTTATAGATCCCTCAACTCAACCGAGACACATATACGCGGACAGTCGAGGTAAACGTGTGTTGCATGGTAGCTCCCGACATTTGGAGTGCTCTCTCTAAGTCACTAGGAATTCCACCCGAATACCTCCAAGGTCTAACAATCTTGCCTATAGGCTCAACATCAGACCGCACGACAGTCTCAATTCAGTTGGTCTTCCCCATAATCCACTAGGCTGTCAGGCCTACTATATGATGACAAATCATCTCTACTCAAAAATTACAACAACTATTTGTCCCCTCGTTGTCCTAGTTTACTTACTCATTAAGAAACAATCATTGGCAACAGGTCGAATTCGTCAATATCAATTAACACACATCGCATTCATGATATTCATCAGAGTGTATATCACAAGTCAAGGATACACATCTATTGTAGATTTCTATCGTCATACATTACAATTCAGATTTTATACATCATATTACATCATCTCAGCATGAAGGGCCATCACATCACATATAATATATAATAATACTAGATCGTCACAAACACATCACTCAATTGCAAGGCAAATAATTACAATTCATCACATTTTATATCATATAGTCAATATCGAGGATAGATATAAGACAAGGCACAAAATGCATCAAATACACAATTAATACAATCATTAACTATCACACGATCTTCAAAATTAAATCAAACAACATCCTATAAAAGGTTAATTCACATTTTAACTACACAAAATTCAAGTTTGCTCATTCAGTCAATTATTACTCAAGGGCTCTGCCATACGTAGCGAGCCCTCAATGAATGTGGGAAATACGGGTATTCCCGTTCATCTCACTTTAAATTTAATACTCATGCATCGAACTCACTGTCACGTCCCATACTCAATTTGACGCTTTCATAAGATATAAGGACATATGATTTCAGCAACCATGAGATGTCGACCACTACGCAACAAACCAGTCCAAACGATCGACGACTTTGCAAGTCAATGAAACATTGGCTGATAGTTTTCTCGGGGCTTAAAATCAGCATTATATAATTAATAAAATATAGGCGAAGAAACATATCAAACGTCGTGAAACATGTTATTAGAAATATCTCAACCGACGTACTGGGGGCCGACCGGGTCGACATCGACTTCACCGAAACATCGCAATAAGGTAGTGCTTCTTGAGGTTTCGACGAGAGGAATCCAAAAATGATGATTTTTTCACGACGAGAACATGTTGGCCGGAGTTTGGCAACACAACCGCGGCGAGGGTGAAAACCCATTTTTTTTAATATAACGATGGCGATTTCAAGCATAGGTAATCGGAAGAGGGTGTTTTGTGAAGTAAAAAATAGTCTCAGTTTTCATTGGTGATAGTCGTGGTGACCGGAATCTTGATCAAAAGGTGGAGGTGTGATTTTTGACAAAGAGGAATGGGCGTTTAAGTTTGCGAGTCAAGTTGGAATGAAAGAGAAGATCACATCGATCAAATGGTCTCGGCTTTACACGAAACTTGATATAATGGATATAATCTGAAGAGAGAAGTGAAGAAGACATAAGAATGGAGGCGGAGGTATTCTACGAAGAAGATGAGAACGCGTACTTCTGTTCTCCTTCTTTTTTTCTCTTCAATTTATTATTGTTATTATATCATTATTATTACTATTATTATTAATAATTGGATTTTAGTTGGAGTTAATCTTAAACACATCTACTCATCTTTTATTTTTATTTTTTAAAATAAACCAACATTAGCAAACTAATTTTATTTAATATTATATATATATATATATTATTAACAATTTAATTTCTAAAATATTATAATATTTAAAACTAATATACATATAAAAATAACTTATTTTATAATCTTATTAAAATACTTTAATACTACAAAATTCTCATATTCCAATATCACTATAATAATACTTTTTTTTTTTATACTAGAATTAAGATATTATCATCATTAGAAAATAGTTGAAATTGTGAAATAAATAAATAAAACACAAATTTATATTTATTATTAAATATAATAAATATATAAAATCACATGTTATAACAAGAATTAACAATAAAGGAATCGACACAATATCATTACTAATGTCCAAGATAATATTTAACAAAATAAATACTAAAAATATAAAATAGTTATAATAATTGAAATATAAATAACGTATATACTTACATTAGTCAAACGCGAAGAAAGTATTAATTAATTGGATATACGCGTATATACACTAAATCACATAGAATCTTTTTTTCTTTAAAATGTTTCACTAAATACTATTATTTTTAGAAAAATATAAATAAAATATATAATATATTTATTATTTATAACTCATTTAAATATATAATGTTCAAACTAGTACATCATAGAATTATCCATATAATGAAAATTAGTAACAAATTTATCAACATCTTTAAAATAATTAACATCAATTAATTATTTAGAATCCTATTTAGTTAATGAAAATAATTTTTATTTAAAATTTAGGGTGTTAAATGCATACTAACCTTTAATGCTATATCGTGATAAATTACCACATGCTGGAGAATCATTAATTGTGCCGACAACATAGCTCAAATTGAAGACATTCTTTCTTATACCCATCATGGAACTTCCACACATGTCTCCGACATATTTTATTCAATCTTCAATTAAGGAGTCATGTATACATCGATTATCATTCTAGGTTGTTTGGGTCAAGAAATTAACAGAGCCAACATAAAAAACTTACGCTTCATACATAACCATGGAGGTAGGTTATATCACAAATATCACAGGCCACATGCTGTGTGAGATGCTTTGAAGACCATGTGCATTCATTTCCATCAGTAGAAATCCAAGTTGTAGATTTCTTGACTCTATCGAATTCAAGATACTCGTGATCAAGTTTTGCCCATTGTGGAGAATCTGCAGGTGTCAAAACTTGCCATCATAATTTTTTACATCTGCATGCATGACAAGTGTTGTGAATCTTTTACTGGCGACTACATGCGCCTAATTTGGTATTATAGAGGAAAATACCACACGACTTTTGCTGGAGTAGATTTTCTCTTCTTATATCGAGAGACATTGCATTCGAACGCCTTAGTATTCATATTCGTTTCAAAATAAAATGCAATGATTAGGACACGCATGATCTTCGTAACTCATGCCATAGAGCAAATTCGGTTAGCTCGTAGTTCGACTGCGAGTTATTAATCATTTGGCAACATATCTTTTAAGAGTGTTAATATCTCTGTGAAGCTTTTATTCAGACCATCCATTACTCTCTTTTAAGTTGTACAACTTTAATATCGTTGATAGTCTTGTGAATTTAGTAACAACCATTATATATGGTTTCTCTGCATCACTCAACGAAATCAGTTGAAGCATACGTGACCATTCTCCAAAATTAATTTTTTTTTCTCATTATGTCTTAATCAACATGTATAGCTTTGATCAATTCCATGCATACTAAATGTTTTCCAATTCTCTTCTCTAACGCGTTTTCCAAACAACATTTTAAACAAGGCAAACGACTCTATTTGGATCGTTTGCATTCTTCACTGCAACTCAACAACTCTTCACTCCATTTTCATACTCTTTTGACAATCGATTGGCGACATCATTTTCATCCATTTATATGACTATATAAATGCAGTTAACAAATAATAGCATGATAACATTATACAATATATAAGTACACATAATCTAATATTAGAAAGTGGAAACAAAGGTCCAAGTTTGATTTCAAAACAGAACATATCAACAATTTCAAGAAAGAATAGATTTTATATGATTTATTATGTAACAGTTTATTAGTTTTAGGACAACATCAAATTAATAAATACAGTACTGAGACGACTATCCAATTTTTTTTAAAAGGAAAAGAAGTAGATGGACTTAAAGTAGAGGAGAGGAGGGTTCGCAGAGTAGAGAGGAATGAGGGTTCGTAGGGTTAGAACAATGTATTAAATTTATTTTAAATTTGTGTTTATTTATTTAAAGTAAATGATTTTTATTAAAAGTGAATGATTTTACAACGCTTGTATACTAAGCGTCTAATAGGTCCTTTAATTATGTGAAAGCGCAAGTCTTTTACAGCGCTTGTATAAAAGTGCTCTAATAGGTCATTTAATTATGTGAAAGCGCAAGTTTTACAACGCTTGTGTTTAAAGCGGTCCAAAAGCGCTGTAAAACATTATGTGAGGGTGCTTCAGTTTACAGCGCTTTTTCAAAAGCGCTGTAAAAGCCTTGTAAACATTATGTGACAGCGCTATTAGACCCTATATGATCGACAACAGCGCTTTTTCCACATCGTTTGTCAAAATGCGATGTTTGTATTACTCCGTTATTTTTAAAATATTATACACAGCGCTTGTATTTAAATAAGCGTTATAAAGACGCGCTATAAATGTCATTTTTTGCCGTAGTGCATTGAGACTTGGATTTATATATAAACTACATTGATTAAAAAAACCAAAATGGACTAGAATAACATTGTAAAGACAAAATTACTAAAATATTAATCTATTTAGACTCTTGTACTTATTGACGAACTACATTGATGTAAAAAAAAATTGACTAGAGTAAACCTAGTAAAGAATAAAATTACTAAAATATTAATCCGTTCAGACTTTTGCACTTATTGGACGAACTACCTTGATGTAGAACAAAAATGGACTAGAATAAACCTAATAAAGAAAAAAATGACCCAAAATATTAATCCATTGAGACTTTTGTATTTATTCAACGAACACATTGATTTAGAACCAAAATGGACTGGAATAAACCTTGAAAATACCAAAGTGACTTAAAATATTAATTTATTTGAGAATTTCACACTTATTAAACGAACTACATTGATTAGAATAAAATGGCACAAATTAAACTAGTAAAGATCAAAATGACCTAAAATATTAATCATTGAGACATTTGCACTTATTGGACGAACTACATTGATGTAGAACAAAGATGGACTAGAATAAACCTAGTAAAGAATAAATGACCTAAAATCTTAATCCATTGAGAATTTCACACTTATTGGACGAAACTTGTGGATTAAGTATCTAAATGTACTAGAATAAATATAGTAATGATAAAAATGACACTAAAATATTAATTCATGAAGACTTTTGGACTTATGGACAAACTACATTGATTGAGAACAAAAACTGGACTAGAATAAACCTTAAAACCAAACTACCTAAATGATTAAGAAAAAAATAACCTAGTAAAGAAAAGGCTTAATTGCAGTTTTGGTCCCCCAATTTTTGCTGAATCCCGAAAGTAGTCCCCACATTTTGTTTCTCCCTAGTTTTTGGTCCTCCAAAACAGAATTTTGGTCCAAAATTTGATGAAATTTCATTTTTTTTTGGATTTATTTAAGTCACACCATGCTCAAGATCTCATTTGCAACAAATGTACCTGAAATATATGATCATAAATGGTCTAGTACGACTTTAAAAATGAAATTTCATCAAATTTTGGACAAAATTCTGTTTGAGGGAACAATTGGGGAGAAATAAATGAGGGGACTACTTTTGCGATTCAGCTAATATAGGGGGACCAAAACTGCAATGAAGCCTAAAGAAAAAAATGACTGAAAATATTAATCCATTGAGACTTTGGTCTTAGTGGACGAACTACATTGATTAACATCTAAAATGAACTAGATTAAACACAGTAAAGACCAAAATTACCTGAAATGTTAATCCTTTGATACTGTTGCACTTTTTAGACCAACCACATTGATTAAGAACCATAATGGACTAGAATAACCTAGTAAAGAAAATTACTTAAAATATTAATCCATTGAGACTTTTGCATGTGTTACACGAACCACATTGATGTAGAACAAAAATGGACTAGAATAAAACTAGTAAAGAATAACATACCGAAAATATTAATTCGTTGACTTTGTGCACTTATTGGATAAACTACATAAATTAAGAACCAAATAGGCTAGAATAAACATAGTAAAGAAAAAATGACATAAAATATTAATCCATTGAGACTTTTGGATTTAATGGACGAACTACATTGAATCTAGAACCAAAATGGACTAGAATAAACCTTGTAAAGACAGATTACTTAAAATATTAATCCAATGAAACTCTTGCACTTATTGGACGAACTACATTGATAAAGAACAAAATGGGCTAGAGTAAACTAGTAAAGAATAAAATTACTTAAAATATTAATCTGTTCAGATTTTTGCACTTTTGGGACAAACTAACTGATTTAGAAACAAAATGGACTAGATTAAAATTGTAAATACAAAATGACTTTAAATATTAATTTATTGCAATTATAAGAAGAACAACATTGATTTAGAACAAAAATGGACTAGAATAAACCTTGTAAAGACCAAAATGAGTTAATGTAAATTTCAAACTTATTTGATGAACGACATTGGATTATGAATAAATGGCAAAGATTAAACTTAGTAAAGAACAAAATGAGCTAGAATATTTATCCATTGAGACTTTTACACTTATTGGACGAACTACATAGATGTAGAACAAAAAGGGACTAGAATAAACCTAGTAAAGAATAAAATGACCTAAAATTTTAATCGTTGAGAATTTCGCACTTATTGGACGAACCTCATTGATTAAGAATCTAAATGGACTTGAATAAACATAGTAAAGATAAAAAATAACTAAATATTAATCCATCGAGACTTTTGGACTTATTGGACAAACTAGATTGATTAAGAACAAAAATGGACTAGAATAAACCTAGAAAAGACAAATATTACTAAAACATTAATCCGTTTAGACTTTTGCTTTATGGACGAACAACAATAATTAAGAACAAAAATAACCTATTAATAACTAGTAATACAAAAATGACCAAAAATATTTATTCCATGAGACTTTTGCAATTATTAGAAGAGAACAATGATTTAGAACACCAATGGACTACAATAAACCTAGTAAGACCAAAATTACTTAAAATATTAACCCATTGAGAATTTCGCTACTTATTAGACAAACTATATTGATTAAAAAAATGGCTAGATTAAACTTCAAAAGACAAAAATGAACTCAAAATATTAATCTATTGAGACTGTAGCACTTATTCGAGCGAAGTTTCATTAGAAGACAAAAATGGATAAGAATAAATCTAGTAAGAAAAAAATGACCGAAAATATTTGATCCACTGAGACTTTTGCATTTATTTGGGCGAACAACATTGATTTTAGACAAAAATGGACTAGAATATACCTTGTAAAGAATAAAGTGACCTAAAATATTAATCATTGATAATTTCGCACTTATTGGACGAACGTCATTGATTTAAGAATCTTAATCAACTAGAATAAACATGTAGACCTAAATATTAATCCATCGAAACTTTTTAGACTTATTGGAACAAACTAAATTGATTGAGAATGTAGACACCCGATTTCAATGCGAGGGTGTATTTTTTTTTTAAAAAACAAATTAAAATAAATCAGAGATATTTAATAAGGTAATACCTTTGGATAAATAATTGAGTCATTATAATTTTACAGCAGCGGAAAAGTTTCTCAAAATATGAATCCAAAGTATTTACGCAACAACAAATGATACATGGAACTCATTCAAATAAGATGTCCATACTGACAATATTAGTAAAGGTACAGTTTTCCAAGTCAAAATAACGTAATCCAAAAAAACATCTGTTCCCTCTACGTCATCCTAATCTGATCAATTCTGTCAAAAAAAAACTATAGCTATACACCCTGAGTGATCTCCACGTCCCCGTGAGATCCTCCTAACATAGCTCCAGTCAAGCTTTCCATCTACATTCCATCCGTAGGGTACGAACCGGTAGGATCGTCCTAGGCTCTCATATGAGGGGAAAGCCCAGATTTCCACAATAGTTGTAAAGGGTTCACCACCGAAAATTAACAGTTAACACATAACATTTAAGTTTTTAAATGCACAAAATAACCTTTCAACTAAGCTGCACCTTAAAAGGATTTTCCATATGCTAAAGACGTTATGTAATATTTGCAAGTAAAAATGAAGTCAACATAAGTCTTCAATCAATCAGGTACGAGTCAACGACCAATCCATTGATGATCATTTGAGCAATCGTTATCTAACTCAATTCAATCGATTTCCAAATCGATTTCCTGAAGGTTTTTAGTGAAATTTTGAACTGCTTATTCATCTTCAATCGATTGACAAATAGCTGAGCACTGATTCAATCATTCATCGATTTTGTCAGTTTTGCTGACAAATCGATTTCTTAAATGGTTAACACTATAAATCGATTGCAACATTATATCACCCGTACAAATTGATTGGTCGATTCGCATAGTTTCCAAAATACATCAACTACTCACACACGTACACAATTCACATCTTAACACTTAGAAATTCCCACACAATCAACAGACCAACTTGGGTTTCGAAATAGTTTTGCAATCATCACACTTACACACAATATCACAATACTTATCAATACATACCTACTACACTTAATCATAACTTGATTCAAACACGATCGTGTGCCAAGCACCTATGCAATGCGTTATATGCCAAAATGCATGGACTCGGAATTCAAAACCAAAACCCTCTCGAAGGGCCGTAAATCATAATTGTACCGTCTATCGCAGGCCAAAGTACCAATTACCGGCGGTGCCACCTATCAGGTTCTGCGACGATTTACTAAAAAGCCGTAAACCATAAACGTATTGCCTATCACGGGCCGTTACAGTTTACTGAGGTGCCACTATCACGGGTCTGCACGGTTTACTAAAGGAACGTAAATTGTAAATGTACGTCTATCACAGGCCAAAGTACAATTTTACCAAGGCGCCACCTATCCGGGTCTGCACAATTTTACAAAAAATCGTAAATCGTAATGTACCGCCTACACGGGCCATTACTATTTACCAAGGTGCCACCTATCACAGGTCTGCACAATTTTACAAAAACGTAGAACCCCAAAAAAAAATACAAATAAATCATAAATGTACGGCCTATCATAGGCAAAGTACTATTTATCAAGGTGCCACCTATCACGGGTCTGCACGATTTTACAAAAAGAATGAAAATGCATGAGCATATGCTGACTCCATCACAAGAATCGTTAAGCAACTGCAGATATTAAAAGATTCCCATTTTTAATACTCATTTAACTTAAACGATGTTCACAACAAACATTAAGCAACAAAAATATTAAGAGATTCCCCATTCTTAATACTCTTTTAACTTAAACGATTTTCAAACACAAACATTAAGTAAACAGAAATATTAAAGAGATTCCCCATTCTTAATACTCTTGTACACTTAAACGATTTTCAAAACGAACATTAAGTAAACAAGACATTAAGAGATTCCATTCTTATATCTCATTAACTCGATTAATACTTAAGAGATTCTTCTTAACTCATTTAACTTATTTTCCGAAACGAACATTAGTAAACGAGACATTAAGAAGATTCCCCATTCTTAATACTCATTTATCTAAACGCATTTTTCAAAACAAACATTAAGTAAACAAGACATTTAAGAGATTCTTATACTTCTTAATATATTTTCAAAACAAACATAAACGATTTTCAGAATTCCCATTCCGTAAACACGACCACAATTAGGTTATTAAGACATTCCCCATTCTTAATACTCGTTTACTCTAATGGTTTTCAATTCCACACAAAACAACTCAAACATATTATCAATTCATCCGATCACACACAAACACATCAATTCATTTCTCCACAATCCAACCATACACATATCAATATTTCATCATATTAATTAGACACGTCAATAACGACGAACACAAATCAACACAATCACGGCACTCAACACACAAGTTTCATTTACTCAAAATCATACATAATGAGTTTAAATTATTTTCCACGAACATTCTTCAATATAACCAAACCTAACTCCTAATTTTTACCATAAGCCTTAGATTCATTTTCCCCCAAATCAACACTTCCAACCCTAACAAGTTCCTTTCCACACCACACAGATAAGTCTAATAAATGCAACTAGAAGTTTTGGAAGGAGCCCTTACCTTCACGTTACGCTTTAACGCGGATTAGGTACGCGAGTAATCCGGTAAAATCTCGCTCGCAACATCGCCTCCAAAGTTGGTTTCGCCTAGCACCGTAGCATGGTAGTGAGCAACTTTCCCTTCTATCTCTTCGCGAAACGAAGCTTAGATCTAGATGAAACGTGGAGGTTTGTGTTTGACGGTTTTGAAATCCCTAACTCCGTTTTCGAATCCGAGAAGGAGGAAAGGATTTGGGAACATGATCTTTTCTCACCACCTAACTTGGGTTTCAATTCTCGAACTTAAAGGAAGCCAAAGAAAAACGAAAAATGAGAGGAGGGAGGGAGTCACGCGAGGCAGTGAGAGAAGGAGACGAGAAATGTTTTGTTTCTTTTCTTTGTGTGTTTCTTTTCCTTTGTTTTTTTCTTCTTCCTTTTTCCTTCTTTCCTTTTTATTTCCACAACTTTTATATTTATCCAAACAAATATGTATATATATATATATATATTAATTACTTTTAATAAATATCTCAAAAATAACTAGATATTTGTTAAATACCATTTCACCCCATAACGCATTAAATTCTTCGTAAAGATTTCACCCTACTTTATTTAATTTTTTATCGATGAACAATTTAAATTCGGGGTATCAAAATATATTTTGGCCTTTAAGCTCACAAAATATTATAACTTGCTAAAAAGGCCCTCTGAAGCCAACATCCAAAATACAAAAAAATACATAAAGTATACATTTAAAATTATGGGTCTTACATTTTCCGCATTCAAAGCAAGTGACGTTTGATTTTGAAGTAGAACTATCTTTCTTCCTAAAAAATTTCTTGTAAAAAGTTCTGTCATTTTAAGAAACTTACCAAATTTCTTAACAAGGAACGTAATTATTTTCATCTTCATCTGCATTTTCATCTTTATTTGTTCTCTTGATTCGGTCTTTAGAGCAATGTTTTTGGTCTTCTTTTCTTGACTTTCATTTTGTTCTAACCTCCAAGTTCGATTTCATTTCTTGGAGTTTTCCAAAAAGTGCAGAAAGGGACATCTTTGATAGGCTTTTCTTTTCAAAATTGCCATTACTTTAGTTTGCCATGCCTTGTTAATGATCTCAGAACTTTAGGTTTATTCATCATTAGTGAAGGTTTTTTCCAAAAGCTGTCAAGTGGTTGGTCAGATGAGAAAAAGATCATTTATGCAAGTCCATAATAGATTCTCTGGGCTGCATTCGGAAAAATTGCATACTCTTGAGACAATGTGTTGAGTTTTGGAACGGCTCTACCTCAATAGTTCCTTCATGTGTTATTCAAGTGTATCCCAGATTCTTTATGTAAACCCCGATTTTTAACAGCGCAGTGTATTTTTTTTTCAAAAACAACTCATGAAACAAAGAATAATTAAGTAAAATACCTTTGGATAAATATTTAAGTCGTAACACAACGACAAATAAGTCAACATAATTTACAAGCAACGAAATAGTTTTTGAAATACGAATCCAAAGTATTTACACTTCAAAAAGTGGTACATAGACCCCATCATAATAAAATGTCAAACAGACAATATTAGTATAGATACAATCTTCCAATTTAAAATAAACGCAATCCAAAATAAAGACATATGTTCCCTCTATGTCAACCTAATCTGATCATTCTACAAAAAAATATAGCTATACACCTTGAGTGATCTCCACGTGCCCCGTAAGATCCTCCTAACATAGCTCCAGTCAGGCATTCCCCTCTACATTCCCATCCACAGGGTACGAACCGATAGGATTGTCCTGGCTCTCATCTGAGGGCAAAGCCCATATTTCCACAATAGTTGTAAAGGGGTCACCAACCGAAATTAATAATTAACACATAACATTTAAGTTTTTTAAATGCACAAAATAATCTTTCAACTAGCATGCACCTTAAAAGGGTTTCCATATGCCAAACATTCAATAAACAAGGTGAAAAATGAAGTTTTTAACAAAACAACACTTTGTATTCGAATACAACATCTCAGTATTCGTATTCGAATACAAAGCTGTTTTCAACATTGTATTGCACTACACGCAGCAAAAAAACACATGTTTGTATTCGAATACAACAGTCTGTATTCGACTACACAGTAAGTCAGTAGCAAAACAACATGTCTGTATTCGAATACAACAGTCTGTATTCGACTACACAGTAAGTCAGTGGCAAAAACAGCATGTCTGTATTCGAATACAGCTTTCTGTATTCGAATACACATCAGACAACAACAGGAAAAATCAGCAAAAATCACAAAATTCTGCCTTTTAAAGGGTTTCGAAACCAATCAACACTTACACACAAATCCAAACAATCACACTTAGCATTATAGCGCTATCACCACGACATCTTGAGTTTCGAAATAGTTTTGCAATCAATCACGCTTACAAACAATTCCAAAAACATCCACACTTGGCAATTGTAACACAATCACCACGACAACATTAAGTTTCGAAATGGTTTTGCAATCAGTCACACTTACACACAATATCAAAATATCCACACTTTGGCAATTATAACACAATCACACGACAACAATAAGTTTCGAAATGGTTTTGAAATCAGTCACACTTACACACAATATCAAATATATAACACTTAAACATAACTTGATTCAAACACGACTCGTGTGCCAAGCACCCTAATGCAATGCGTATATGCCAAAAATGCATGGACTCGGAATTCCAAACCAAAACCCTCCTCGAAGGACCGTAAATCATATGTTGTATCGCCTATCGCATGCCAAAGTACCAATTACCGAGGTGCCACCTATCACGGGGTCACCACGATTCACTAAAAGTGTAAATCGTAAACGTACCACCTATCACGGGTCAGTACTGTTTAACGAGCGTGCCACCTATCACGGGTCAGCACGATTTACTAAAAGAAAAAGAGTAAATCGTTAACATACGCCTATCACAGGCCTAAGTACTATTTACCGAGGTGCCACCTATCACGGGTCAGCATAATTTACCAAAAAACGTAAATCGTAAACGTACCACCTATCACGGGTCAGTACTGTTTACTGAGGTGCCACCTATCACGGGTCAGCACGATTTACCCAAAATGAAATGCATGAGCATACACTGACTCCATCCACAACAATCGTTAAGCAAATGAAGATATTAAAAGATTCCCCATTTTTAATACTCATTTAACTTAAACGATTTTCACACAAACATTAAGTAAACAAGACATTAAGAGATTCCCCATTCTTAATACTCGTTAACTTAAACGATTTCACAAACACACATTAAGTAAACAAGACATTTAAGAGATTCCCCATTCTTAATACTCGTTTAACTTAAACGATTTTCACAAACACACATTAAGTAAACAAGACATTAAGAGATTCCCCATTCTTAATACTCATTTAACTTAAACGATTTTCGCAAACACACATTAAGTAAACAAGATATTAAGAGATTCCCCATTCTTAATACTCGTTTAACCCTAATGGTTTTCAAATTCCACACAAAACAACTCAAACATATTATCAAAACCAAATCACAATTCACACCAATTCACGTCTCGAATTTCATGAGTATCAATTCTGAACACGTCAAACACGATTAACACAAATCATCACAACATACCACTCAAACACATCAAATTTCATTTACTCAAAATCATACACAAATGAGTTAAAGTCATTTTCCACGAAACATTCATCAATAACACCAAAACCTAACTCTATGATTTTACCCATAAGCCTTAGATTCATTTTTCCCCAAGTCAACACTCTAACCCTAACAAAATTCTCTTCCACACAATCACAGATAAGTCCCTAAATGCAACTAAAAGTTTGGAAGGAGCCTTACGGTAACGTTCGAGCTTAATTCCGAATAAAATCTCCGCTCGCGACGTCGCTTCCAAAGTTGGTTCCCTAGCCCCGTAGCGTGGTAGTGAGCAACTTTCCCATTCTATCTCTTCGCGAAACTAAGCTTAGATCTAGATGAAACGGGGAGGTTTGTGTTTGACGGTTTTGAAATCCCTAATACGTTTTTCTTCGTTTTCGAAACAACGAGGAAGTATGAAGCTGAGAAATCCTTTGCTTCCTACCCACTATCCTTGGGTTCTATTCTTGAAGCCAAGGAACGAAAAAGAAGCAAATCAATCGAATAAGAAAGAGGGAGATAGAGTTCACGCGAGGGCAGAGGAAGAAGAAGGAAAATGTTTTCTGTTTTTCTTTCAGTTTCCTTTCTTCCTTTTTCCTTCCTTTTCTATTTCTTTCCTTTTTTCCTTCCTTTCCTTTTCTTCTATATATATATATATTATATATATATATATAATATATATATATATATATATATATTAATTACTTTTAACAAATATCTCCAAATATCTAGATATTTATTAAATTACCATTTCACATTAAATTCTTCGTAAAGATTCACCGCAGTTAATTTAATTTATTTATCGACGAAAAAATTTTAATCGGCATCAAAAAATATATTTTTGGTCATTTAACTCCCAAAATATTTAATAACTTGGCTTAAAAAGCCCTTGAGTTCAATACCAAAATCCACTAAAATACATAAAGTATAATTTAAAATTATGGGGTCTTTACACTTTAGCTGTTTTTGCAATGAGATATGTGGAAAAATTCGTCCATTCCAAGTGCCGATTGTAACATGTTTTTGGCCTTTTTTATCAAACAATACTTTCCTTTTGTCATCTGTCCATAGCCTTTATCTTTACTTCTTCTTTATTATTGATAACTGTTGTTGGAACATAGGGACGTTTTCTACCGCTTCCCATATTCATCTCCTTGTGCCTCAAGATATGCCTGCATGCGTATCTTCCAGAAATCATAGTGTTCACCACGAAACATGGTGGTTTATTGCTACTACACCATCTCTAAAAATTGGTTGTGCAGAAGCCATTTATAAGATCGAGGGAGCAAATTACTAGAACCTTGCTCTGCATGCAATTGTAGTAGCAGAAGTGCGGCCTAAGACGGGGGGGGTGAATTAGGTCTTAGTAATTTTTTGTTTTTTCAGTGATATGTAGTGAATTTTCTGAGTTAATGTAATGTCTACCAATCAGTAAGGTGCAGTAAATAAATGACACATATAGATTTTATCTTTGGTTCCTTATAACCAAGGTACGTCCAGTCTCTTGCACACCACAAGAGATTGAATCCACTAATTGTCAGAAAAATCATTATGTTTTTATACTTGAATGAATTTCCAACCAAATCATGTTTTTAAGTATTTTGAAAAAGAATTGTCAATTTTATAAGAAAGGATCAAGGGAATTTGATATCATTCTTTGGTGAAAATGATAGTTCACATGATTTCCTTGTCAAAGAACTTTCCAACAAATGAAGCTTATTAACACTTCATGTGATACCATCATGAACAAATGTATCAATAAGAAAGATAATCAACAGAACCCCTATGAATTCTGGAACAAAGACAGAACGGAACATTTGATATTTTCATATCTTTGGATATATTGTACATTTTGAATAACAAAGACACTAGGAAATGTGATGCAAAATCATACAAACCATCTTTTAGGTATCAACCAGAAATCTAAGGATATAACATTTTTTTTTAATTTGAAATCTAAAACTGTTGAAATAAGCATGCATGTTTTAATTTGATGAGTCTGATGACCTTGATTTGAGAAAAAAAGATTATGAGAGGAGATGTAACTCCGCGATTTTCAAAGCGAGGGTTTTGTATTTTTTTCAAAAGTAATAAACTAAACAGAGAAATAATAAAGAAAATTGCCTTTGGATAATAATTGAGTCATTATAATTTTTAAGCAGCGGAAAAGTTTCTCCAAATATAATCCAAAACATTTACACAACAACAAATGGTACATGAACCCATTCAAATAAGATGTCAAACTGACAATATTAGTATAAGTACAGTTTTTCCAAATTTAACACTCCAACCCAAAAAGAAGGACGCCTAGTCCCTATACATCAACCTAATCTGATCATCCTACCAAAACTATAGACCGTGAAGTGATCTCCACGCGCCCGTGAGATCCTCCTAACGTACTGCAGTCAAGCGTTCCATCTCCATTCCCGTCCGTTAGGGTACGAACCGGTAGGATCGTCCTGACTTATCTGAGGGCAAAGCCCAGATTTCCACAATAATTGTTAATAGGTCACCAACCGAATTAACAGATAACACATATACATTTAAGTTTTAAAATGCACAAAAATAACCTTTCAACTAAGCATGCACCTTAAAAGGGTTCCAGTATGCCAAACATGCATAAACAAGGTTAAAAATGAGTTTTTAACAAACAACATTGTTGTTTCGACTACAGCATCTCTGTATTCGAATACAATGCAGTTACAGCATTCAGTAGAAAAACAGCATGTCTGTATTCGAATACACAGTCTGTATTCGACTACACATCAAGTCAGTAGCAACAGCATGTTGTATTCGAATACAAACAGTCTGTATTCAACTACACAGTAAGTCAGTGGCAAAAACAGCATGTCTGTATTCGAATACAAACTTTCTGTATTCGAATACACTCAGACAGCAACAGGAAACAACAAAATTCAGCAAAATCAGTTTTTTAAAGGTTTCAAAACCAATCAACACTTACACACAAATCCGAACAATCACACTTAGCAATTCCACACAATCACCACGACGACTTGGGTTTCGAAAATAGTTTTACGATCCATCACACTTACACATAAATCATAACATACACACTCAATCATAACTTGATTCAAACACGCTCGTGTGCCAAGCACCCTAATGCGATGCGTATATGCCAAAATGCATGGCTCGGAATTCCAAACCAAAACCTCCTCGAAAGGCCCGTTAATCATAATTGTCCGCCTATCGCAGGCCAAAGTACCAATCCGAGGTGCCACCTATCACGGGTCAGCACGATTTACTAAAATGCGTAAAATCATAAACGTACCACCTTATCACGGGTCGTACAGTTTACGACGTGTCACCTATCACAGAGTCAACACATTTACTAAGAGAAAAGCGTAAAATCGTAAACGTACCGGCTATACAGACCATACTGTTTACCGAGGTGGGGCACCTATCACGGGTCAGCAGAATTTACTAAAACGTAATCGTAAAGTCCACCTATTCCGGGTCAGCTACAGTTTACTGAGGTGTCACCTATCACGGGTCAACACAAATTTACCAAAATGAATGCATGAGCATACATAGACTCCATCACAACAATCGTTAAGCAATGCAATATTAAAAAGATTCCCCATTTTTAATACCCATTTAACTTAAACGACTCTCACAACAACATTAAGAAACCAAGGCATTAGAGATTCCCCATTCTTAACGCCCAGTTAAGTTTAAACGATTTTCAAAAAACATTAAATAAATAAGTCATTAAGAGATTCCCCTTCTTAATACTGATTTATCTTAATGATTTTCAAAACAAAACGTTAAGAAACAGACATTTAGAGATTCCCCATTCTTAAGTTACTTTTGACTTAAACGATTTCCACACAAACATTCAGTAAACAAGAACATTAAGAGATTCCCCATTTTTAATACTCATTTACTGAAACGATTTTCAAAAAAACAAAACATTAAGTAACCGAGACATAAGAGATTCCCCATCTTACCCCAGTTAACTTAAACATTTTCCTCACACCACATTAAGTAACCGAGTATTAAAAGATTCCCCATTTTTAATACTCTTTAACTCTAATGGTTTTCAACTTTGCACAGAAAACAAACTCTACATATTATCAAATCAATCCACACTAAACCCAAAGCACATCCATTCATTTATCCACGAAATCCAACCATACAAATCAAATTTCATCAGTATCACTCCAAACACGTCATACGACGGAACACAAAAACAACATAACAACACTCAAATATACATGAGATTACAATTACTCAACACATACACATAAAAGAGTTTAAATCATTTTTCACAAAACATTCATCAATATAACCAAACCTAACTCTAAGGTTTTACCCATAACGCCTTAGATTCAGTTTATCCCAAATCAATACATTTAACCCTAACGAATTCCCTCCCACACAACCACAGATAAGTCCCTAATGCAAACTAGAAGTTTGGAAGGAGCCCTTACCTTACGTTAGCTTTAAACGTGGGTTTTCCGGTACCTAGCGAGTAAAACCGGTAAAAATCTTCGCTCGCAACGTGGCCTCCAAGTTGGTCCCCTAGCACCGTAGCGTGGTAGTGAGCAACTTTCCCTTCTAACTCTTTGCGGAATGAAGCTTAGATCTAGAAGAAACGGAGGGGTTTGTGTTTGAATCTCTAATACCGTTTTTCTTGCTCGTTTTCGAATCAAGAGGGAAGTGTGGAGTTGAGAAATCCTTTGTTCTAACGCCTCACCCAAACTTGGGTTACTATTCTTGAAGAAAAGGAAGCAAAGAAAAACGAAAAATGGAGGAGAAGGGAAAAGGGGGGTCACGGTTGATCAGAGGAAGAAGATGGAAAAATTTCAGCTTTTCCTTCCTTTCTTTTTCTTTTTCCTTTGTTTTTCCTTTCTTCCTTTTTCCCTCTTTCCTTTTATATTATTTTCTTTTCCTTTTCCTTCCTTCTAGTTTTCCTTTCTGTTTCCTCCAAACAAACATATATATATAATAAATATAATTATTTAACAAATATTCTCTCAAATATCTAGATATTTGTTAAATTACCATTTCACACCCGTAACGCATTAAAAATTCTCCGTAAAGGATCACACCACACTTAATTTAATTTATTTTATCGACGAATAATTCTAAAACGGCGTCAAAATATCTTTTGATCATATAAACTCCAAAATATTTATTAACTTTGGCTAAAAAACCTCCGAGCCCAACATCCAAAATACATAAAAATACATAAAGTGTACTTTAAAATTATGGGTCTTACATTACTACCCCCTAAAAATTAGTTTCGTCCTCGAAACTATGGCGTCGATAAAATTAGCTTCGGGTGTTGCTCTCTCATCTTGCTCTCCAGTTCCCAAGTCGCGATCTCCAAGTAAATTGGGTTCCAAATTACCATGACCAATGAAACATCCTTGGTCCTCAAAAAAACCGGTCATCATTCTCACAGGTGAGTACTTCAAACGACAGGTTATCCTTTAGCTGGATTGTGTCTGGTTCGATACATGAGATGGATCTACAAGGGTAAGATATTTCCTCAACTGTGACACATGAAACATGTCATGAATATTTGGACAGTATCGGAGGTAATGCAATCCGATAAGCAGCATGCCCAATTCGCGCAGAAATCTGATATGGTCCAATGAATTTCGGAGTCAACTTCTTCGATTTCAAGCTCTACCCTACTGCAGTAGTAGGTGTGACTCTCAGAAATACATGGTCACCCTGTTCGAATTCTAAAAGTCTGCGACGCTTGTCCGCGTAACTCTTCTGATGATCTTGTGAAGTCCTCATTTTCTCCTTGATCTTCCTTACCTTAGCTGTGTCTGTTGCACCATCTCTGTCCGACCAATCATATTTTCACCGTCCTTATACCAACACAAGGGCGTTTGACATTGCGCCCGTATAAAGCCTCATATGGTGCCATTCCAATACTTGCTGGAAACTATTGTTGTAAGTGAACTCAATCAACGGAAGTACATCATCTCAGCTTCCTCTATCATCTAATACACATGCCCTCAACAAGATCTTCCAGGAACTGATTCGTCCTTTCAGTCTGTCCGTCCCTTTGTGGATGTAAGCTGAACTCAATCGTAGCTTCGTTCCCAATGCTTCGTGCAATGCTCCCCAAAAATGCGATGTGAACTTCAGATCACGGTCTGAGATACAATACTCGATGGTACCCCGTTGTAACCTCACAATTCAGCAATGTAGATCTCCGTTAGCTGATCTACCTATAGGTGAGTCCTTACCGGCAAAAAGTGAGCAGATTTAGTT
The DNA here is from genome assembly GCA_002896215.2 of Cicer echinospermum. Classification (NCBI taxonomy): domain Eukaryota; kingdom Viridiplantae; phylum Streptophyta; class Magnoliopsida; order Fabales; family Fabaceae; genus Cicer; species Cicer echinospermum. The sequence goes on from PGTU02002451.1 coordinate 23,699, forward strand.
AGTCGATCCACTATCACCCATATGGAATCATTCTTTCTCCTTGTCTTTGGTAATCCGATTATAAAATCCATGGAAATGCTGTCCCACTTCCATTCAGGTATATCTAAAGGTTGCAACATCCCGCAGGTCGCTGATGTTCCACCCTTCGCTTCTGACAAGTTAGACAAGTGATACATATTCCGCCACATGTTTCTTCATTCCTGGCCACCAATAATTCTGCCTCAAATCCTGATACATCTTTGTTGCCCCAGGATGAATACTCAAGCTTACTCTTATGAGCCTCTGTCTAATAAATCGTTTTCTGCATTATCTGTAATTTCTGGTACACAATCCTACCATTACATCGCAAAATATTATCTGCCCCAATCTTGAACTTAGTCGTCTTCCCTTGTACTATTAGATTCCTCTTCTCTTGAATTAAGACGTATCTTGAGAATTCGCAATGTCTCAAGTAGTCCACTCGAGATTTTAATCATTCCGAATTTCAAGATTCCCGGTGCGAACTCTACGTTCAAGTGTAGGTCTCTAAAAGCTTCCCACAACTCTTGTTGTTCTAGCCATAATTAGTGAAGACACCATACACTTCTTCTGCTCAACGCAATCAGCCACTACATTGGCCTTCCTAGGGTGGTACTGCAGTGTGAAATCAAAATCCTTGAGATCTCCATCCATCGTCTCTGGCGCATGTTCAATTCCTTCTGATCAAACAAATATTTCAACTTTTGTGGTCACTGAACACGGTGAATGTGCACCCATATAAATAGTGCCTCCAGATCTTCAATGGAAAAACAACCGCGGCAAGCTTCAAATCATGAGTAGGGATAGTTTCTCTCATGAATCTTCAATTGTCTTGAGCATTAGCCACATCTTTCTGGTGTTGCATCAGAACACATCCCAACCCTTGGTGAGATGCATCACAATAAACTTCATAGGGTTCATCTGATTGCGGTAGCACCAATACTGGTGAGGTCGTCAATTTTCTCTTTAGTAACTGAAAATTTTCCTCACACTTCTCCGTCCATGCGAACGGTTATCTTTTCTGGTGAGTTGTGTCAGTGGAGCCACAATCTTAGCAAAACCTTCGATAAACCTCCTGTAGTACCCTGCCAGTCCTACGAAACTTAAAGTAAGAGTAATAACTGCACCAGGTTTGCACTCAACTCAACCTACATGATAGAACTTGCTTTTGTCATGTTTCTGTGAAGAAAGTGTCGTCTATCCCTTTTCATATATATTTAATAACATTACGCACTTTCATAGTCGGTAAGACTCGTCTGTTCCATTCAACATGATTTTGTTTACTATCAACAAGAGATTAAGGATGATCAGTTCCTCAATTGTCAAATAAGTAGCCAACAACCATGATTGTGGCTTAGACTATCTTAACCGAACTGTAATAGCTTCCTTTAACTTCGATACAAGCCTATTTCGTGTGATACCTAAGCACCAAATGCTATTCCAAATGGAATCCTATCTCTCTCAATAATTTCAGGGTGTTCACACCTCTTTGACAGTTATTAAACTTCATCCAGTCTTATCCTTAAATCTACCAGGCGAACATCTAATGCTCTTCTTAAAAAGCTCTCCACTTAGATCCTTACATGAAATCCCTTATTAGTCTCATGTCATCCATCCATACTCATCATCTTCGATTAACACCAACACATAATAGCTTCTGTGTCCTTGGAACCATTTCCTAAATTCCATGCCGCCATGATTTGCTTCAACTCTGCCTGACAATCTGTCATCTCGAAGATCTTTTCCATTTTCTTGAATCCACTAGTCAGCTCTTTTCCTGAGTTCTCATCACCCTTGAACTTTGGAGGATGGTACAACGAAAATCTTTAATCCTCTTGACTCAATAGCACATAACTCTCTTTCTTTCTCCAGATCTCGTAGAGTCTTTGCAGTTGTCTGTGCAACAACAGAAACATCCATGTTATTTGTAGCTTCAACCCTTTTGATCATCCCCACTGACGTTCATTCTTGCAACGTCGTTCCTTCTTGGAGGTAGTGTTTCCCCAAAACCAACACCAAGAAGAGTGTTAACGCTACAATGAATAATTCAAAACTAACTTTCAATTATATCAACACATAATAACTATCCCTGATCTGACAACTCAGACCAATTACCCCGACGCATGATCAGATAATGACTCCCAACTAACAGTTGGCCTACAATCTATAACCAAGGTTCCACAGCCCCCAGGAAAACCAAACCAAGCTCTGATACCACAATGTAACACCCCGATTTTCAAAGCGAGGGTTATATTTTTTTTCAAAAAGTAGTAATTAAACTAAAACAGATAAATAAATAAAGAAATGCATTTGGATAAATAATTGAGTCATTATAATTTTAAGCAGCGGAAAAGTTTCTCCAAAATATAAATCCAAAACATTTACACAACAAAAAATGGTACATGGAACCCCATTCAAATAAGATGTCAACTGACAATATTAGTATAAGTACAGTTTTCCAAATTTAAAATACTCCAACCCAAAAGAAGGACGCCTAGTCCCTATACATCAACCTAATCTGATCATCCTACCAAAAAACTATAGACCGTGAGTGATCTCCACGCGCCCCGTGAGATCCTCCTAACGTAGCTGCAGTCAAGCGTTCCCATCTCCATTCCCGTCCGTAGAGTACGAACCGGTAGGAATCGTCTTGACTCTCATCTGAGGGCAAAGCCCAGATTTCCACAATAATTTGTACAGGGTCACCAACCGAAATTAACAGATAACACATAACATTTAAGTTTTAAATGCACAAAATAACCTTTCAACTAAGCATGCACCTTAAAAGGGTTTCCATATGCCAAACATGCATAAACAAGGTTGCAAAAAATGAAGTTTTTAACAAAACAACATTGTTGTATTCGAATACAGCATCTCTGTATTCGAATACAAGGTTGTTACAGCATTCAGCAGAAAAAACAGCATGTCTGTATTCGAATACAACAGTCCTGTATTCGACTACACAACAAGTCAGTAGCAAAACAGCATGTTGTATTCGAATACAACAGTCTGTATTCGACTACACAGTTAAGTCAGTGGCAAAAACAGCCTGTCTGTATTCGAATACAACTTTCTGTATTCGAATACACATCAGACAGCAACAGGAAAAACAGCAAAATCAGCAAAAATCAGCTTTTTAAAGGGTTTCAAAACCAATCAACACTTACACAGCACAAATCTGAACAATCACACATAGCAATTTCCCCACACCAATCACCACGACGAATTGGGGTTTCGAAATAGTTTTACGATCAGATCACACTTACACACAAAATCAATACATACACTCAATCATAACTTGATTCAACACGACTCGTGTCCAAGCACCTAATGCGATGTGTATATATGCCAAAATGCATGGAGCTCGGAATTCCAAACCAAAACCTCCTCGAAGGGCCGTAAATCATAATTGTACCGCCATCGCAGGCCAACCCAGTTACCAATTAACCCGAGGTTGCACCTATCACGGGTCAGCACGATTTACTAAAAATGCGTAAATCATAAACGTACCAACCTATCACGGGTCAGTACAGTTTACCGAGGTGTCACCTATCACGGGTCACACGATTTACTAAAAGATAAAAGCGGGGAATCGGTAAACGACCGCCTATCACAGACCAATACTGTTTACCGCACACCGGTGCCACCTATCACGGTAGTCAGCACAATTATTCAAAAAACCGTAATCCGTAAACGTACACCTATCACGGTCTGTAAGACCCATAATTGTTATAAGCTCCATTTATGTATTTGGTGTGTTTTTGGATTTGTAATTGGAGAAACTTTTCCAATTGCTTGTAAATAATAATGACTCAATTATTTATCCAAGGCATATTCCTGATTTAATTCTCTGTTTTTATTTTTAATTACTTTGTGAAAAAAAAATATATATACCTCGCTTTGAAAAACGGGGTGTTACATTGTGGTATCAGAGCAATGGTTTAGTTTTCTTTGGGGGCTGTGGAACCTTGTTATAGTATTTGTGGTTGACCTATAGGTTGGAGTTGTCATTGATCATGTGTCGGTTTAGGTGACTTGAGTCGTCAAGTCCAAATATGTTCTTTGTGTTGTTTTAAGTCGGACGTTAGTTGGAATTATTTGAAGTAGTGTTAAAACTCTACTTGATGATGGTTCTTATAGGAAACCATGCCGCCAAGAAGGAATGACGCTCCGAGGAGCCAACGCTAGAATACCAAATGGCGGAGGCTATGAATAACATGGCTGCTTTCTGTCGCCGCAACAGACCGCTTGCCAAGACTCAACGCGATCTGAAAAGAGGGAAGAGAGATCCGTGCTGCAGAGTCAAGAGGGTTAGAGGACTTCCGTCGTTACAATCCTCCTAAGTTCAAGGGGGATGAGAATTCAGAGAGGGCGGATCAATGGTCCAAGAAGTGGAGATGGATCTTTGAGATGATTATACTGCCAGGCTGGAGTGAAGGTCAGCTATGCCACTTATTGTTGCTGGGGGATGCTGAATACTGGTGGAGGAGTGCAAGGGTTATTGATGGGAGCAGCCCACGGAGAGGTGAACTGGGAATCGTTTAAAAAAAAGGAAGTTTTATGACAAATACTTCCCGATGAGTACCAGGATAAACTGAGGGTGGACGACTTTCTGAAACTTCACCAGGGGAAAGCATGCACTGTGGGGAGTAATGCCTGCTAATTTGAATCTATTATCGAGGCACTTCAGGTTCTTCCGTGAAGAAATTGATGAACCCATTCATGTGCCATCGCTTCAAGACGGACTGAAATATGAGATTCAAGACTCCGTCTTACCCTTGGGAATTCAACATTTCAAGCCCTGGTAGAGAAATGCTAGAGAATGGAAGATATGAAAACAAGTAGGGCTAGCCGAGGAGGGAATTTAATTCGGGAGGCCCTAGTCGGGTGAATTATCAGAACAAGGGGAAGCAAGTTGCTAAACCTTTATAATCGACCGCCAGAAATAACAACGGTGGGAGACTCGCCCGGGAAACCAGAACTTTCGGGAGGCAATTGGACAAGTGCTTCGATGTTTCCGATGTGGGGAAGAGGACACTATGCTTAGTAATTGTACCACTCAACATCCCACCTGTCACAATGTGTCGGAAGTCAGGGCACATGGCAAGGGATCTGCACGGCTCCAATGGTGAACCAGTCGTGGATGTAGCTAGGGCTACCGTCCTACCGCTAGAGGACGCATCTATTGTGTGATGCTGAAAGAGGGAATCCATCTGGTAATCTGATTCAGCGTGACTGTGAGATTGCAGGTAACACTCTTAACTGCACTCTTTGATTCGGGGGCAACCCATTCCTTCATTGCTATGGACTGTGTGAACGCTTGAAGTTATCTGTGTCTGCTTTACCCTTTTGATTTGGTTGTGTCCACACCTGCTAAGCCCTTAACCGTAAATAGCGAGAAACGATTTTCAGTCTCGTTCTCGCTATTTTTCATTATTCATTTCCGTGAACTAAAAATGAGTTAGGTTTTTGATTTTCTTCTGGTTTAGCCACACAGCGTCACAACCTTGCGGCCAACGAATCTTAAGCTATTTACGTTGTCACCTCAACTTCGTACGTAACCTCGTCGCCTTCGTAGTGTGCGTGCCACTCTATTTTATTTTCAGTCTATTTCTGTCATTTTTCATTATTCCTCTGTTTCATTAGTCCATTTTCATGAACTGGAGTGAGTTAGGTGTTTTAAATTTTCTCTGATTAGAGGGTTTTTCTTCTAATTTAGTGAGAGTGGTGGCGGTTGGAAACAAGAGAAGAAGAAGAAGAGTGGTGTTTCCGGACAAAGGGAACTGAGATCTAAGAAGTGATAAGCAAAACGGTATTTGGATTTCAACTTTTCCTTTTTTTAATTATTGCTTTTCTAATTTTTATTTATGGATGTTCTCTAATTTTAATTAAATAAATATTTGATTAAAAATTCTCATAATTGTTTTTGTTTGTTTTTCTAATGATTTCAACTTATATGACAACTTGTTTCAAAACTATAGAAATGAATACATGATAGATATAAGAATAGCTGGATGTAATGATAAATATTAACATGCATATGATTATTTATTGTGTATATGATAATATCATTTTTCACTATTCCATGTATTATTGAAGTCGGTGAAATGGGAACAAGTGATTTGGAAAGTTGATAAAAAACCACACTAGCAAATCGTCACAGTCCATTCATTATTTTCTTTAAAATCTTCACTAAATAGTAAATACCTTGCTGCTACTTTATTTAGAACTGCTGCTAGTTTTATTTAGAAAAACAATTGAAACAATTTCTTAAAGAAAACCAATTTGTATTTAAGAAATTTGTATTTAGCCTATTAATTTCTAATCATTCTAATCTTGTTTGATCATTATATTAATCAATTAAGTAACAATTACATTCCTCTAATTATGGAACAAGTGAAATCTTGTAATCAGAAAGAAAAGAAGCTCATGTATATATTACCTACATCAGAACAATATTATACAATGAGTGAAATCCTTACCTTAGTACTCCTAACAAACGAAATCAGTGTTAACTAGAGACAGTGTAGCATCAACTTTTAGTGTCAGCTTGTTTGAAAAGAAAAAGGTGCAATTTATTTTTTAAATGATAAACACAGGTGGATAACTGTTAGAATTGCTATATGGAACTAAAGACAAATCGACTATCACTATATAAGGGAACAAACTACCCTCCTTTTCTTCAAAATAATATGACCCTAACAAACCCCACAATAATGTCTATTACTAACTATGAAATTAAGTAACATAGCTTCTTTTTCTTTATATTAATCAATTAAGTAAACAATTACATTTCTCAGTCAACACTGTTTGTTGGTTATCCATGGCACATAAATGTCCACATTATTGGTACACACCACTCTGTTTCTATAGGTAGTTTCATGTAGCTAGAAATTTGGAATTTAGAGTATAGGTGTTGTTTTAAGTATAGTGCAATATTTGATGAAGAGTAGTGTTGGTTTATGGGGGAAGAGTTATGATTTTAAAGGGAAATAAAAATGATAGGATAAGAGCTAGAGAAAGTTTGGTTGGTTTGATGTTGCTGTCTTTGGATAGTGACTTATAATGATGACAGTTTCATTGTGCTGTCCTTCTTTTTTCCTGACTTTCTTGTTATTGGATGTTCTATTTGCGATCATTATGTTCTCTATAATAATAATATATCCTTACACATACCCTTTCTCTTCTTTTATTTTCTTTTTCTGCATACTTTTTATTGTTAGTTATGTACTAATTTAATTAAAGTGTGTCCTGACAGTCCCTATCTTGGAAGAGGGAAACAGTTCAAAAGTTTCATTAATTTGTCTTTCATGCAAAAATTCCTTTGAAACTAACATGTATTTAGATAACAAATTATGGGACTTAAATGATTTGTGCTATAAATTTTATGTACTATCCGTCTAATCTCTTCCAAAAAACTTCTTATCAAAGACTGCATGATGTACAGGAAAGGAAGTTCCTGCACACAGGACATGGGATGTATAACAGACTTTCCCGGTGAAAGGCATATAACATTTAGTTTTTAAAAAGGGTGTCGAAAGGAAGAATTTATCCAATTTGCTTGTCTGCAAGACAAATATTTGAATGAAGGTGTAGTAAGATGTCCATGAAGTTGTGGTAAAATGAAAATCATTTGACCCCAGATGTAGTTAACGTTCACATTCATCAAAAGCGCCGTTTTTACAACCCAACTATTGCGAATGGACATCCCACGGAGAGGAAGTCTGCTCATGTTCATGATAACAGACGACAATTGAAACATACATGGCATGTTGTCTGATGGTAGTAGTAAGTCACCAACATGTTATGATCATTGATGATAGACACCAAGACATAGTGTATGATGCTGCCTGGCCTTTAATCGGTGAACAACATTGTCCTAAAATCAAGAAGGCAACCTCCCAAATATGGAAGCTAACCAGTTTTATAAAATGTTGAAATTTCTGCTCAACAACCACTATGGCTCTGGATGTAAAAATACAACAGAGTTTGTCTGCCTCTATTACAATGTATGGGTTTAAAATCTAAGCACAACATGTCACAGGCTTGTTTCGATGACGTGATGAAGTTTATGAAGGAGTCAAGTCACCCTTTTGAGAATATAATTCCATCAAACTTTAGGAAACAAAGAAACTTGTTGCCGGACTCGTTTATCCAAGATCAAGATAGATTGTTGCATTAATGGGTGTATGCCTTTATTATAAGATGACATAAATTTGAAAGGAATGCAAATATTTGTAATGAGCTCGACTATAGATAGCAGTTCAATAATGTACAGAGGAGACTCTCTCTTAAGGACGTGGTCTGTTTCCTCGTGAATAGAGGATCTGCATTACTTGCCTCTCACGACCTGGCGCTTAGCAGAAGAGGGATTATATGTGCAGGTTCTCCGAGCAGCCTCTCTTGCAGAGGCCACGATGAGGTGGCACTTTGCAAATCGTAGAGAAGAAGGTGTGTTGTGTCATCGCTTCAGACCACGGAGCCAAGCACAGTCCGGAAATGCTTGCTTCCTGACCATGTATATCCTGGATTTGCCTCAGAACCTCGAAATGTTAGACTTGGTCTGTGTGCTGATGGCTTTCACCCCTTTTAGCCAATCACCACAAATAAAACATATTCTTGTTGGCGTAATGTCAGCACATATAAACCTACCCTCCCGAGCTATGTATGATGACGGCTTATATGTTCTTGTTTCCTTGATCATTCCAGGTCCACACAGTCCAAAAGGTAAAATTGATGTGTATTTGCAGCCAGCTTATAGATGAGTTTTGCAAACAATTGTGGAATGATGGTGTAAGTAACATATGATGCTTCAAAGAGGCAAATTTTCAATTGAGAGCTGCATTAAATGTGGACAATATAAATGATTTTTCCACCTATGGTATTGTTTGTCTGGGGGATGTAACTGCTGCATTCGGTTGGAAGAATTAGCATGTTCCGATCATGCAGAGGAAACATTCAAAAGCTTTTTCATTGAAAACACGGAAGGAAATGTCTTGGTTTGATTGCCACCGTCATTTTTACCTGATAATCAGCATTTAGGAGAAACAAGGTTGCCTTTTACAAGAATAGAATTGATAAAAATGAGCATCCTCCTATCTTAAGTGGTGAACAAGTGTGGGAAAAGGTTTATGGAATTCCCAAGATAACTGACACGAGGCAATGCATTGTTCCTGGCCACAGAATTTTGTACAATTGGACCAAAAGAAGCATATTTTGGGATTTGCCTTATTGGAGACACAACCTATTGAGGCATAATCTTGATGTTATGCATATAGAGAAGAACGTGTTTGAAAATGTATTTCATACAGTTATGGACAACAAAGAGAAAACTAAGGACAATGAGAAGGCACGATTGGACTTAGCAGAGTATTGTCACAGAAAGGAGTTGTTGCTGAAAAAAAATCCTAATGGGAATTATACCAAACCTAAAGCCAAGTTTTGTTTGACAAATGAACAGAAAAATGATGTGTGTGAATGGGTGAAGGGGTTAAAGATGCCTGATGGTTATGCTTCCAATTTAGGTAGATGTGTGGATACAAAATATAAAAGACTCTTTGGATGAAAAAGCCACGATTGTCCATATATTCATAGGATGTCTACTTCCAATAGCTTTTTTGTGCCCTTGCCTGAATGTAACACCCCGTTTTTCAAAGCGAGGGTATATTTTTTTTCAAAAGGTAATTAAAAACAAACAAAGAATTAAATCAAGAAATGCCTTTGATAAATAATTGGTCATTATAATTTTACAAGCAGCGGAAAAGTTGTCTCCAATTATAAATCCAAAACATTTACACAACGACGAATGGTACATGGAAACCATTCAAATAAGGAATGTCAAACTGACAATATTAGTATAAGTACAGTTAATTCCAAAACTAAAAAATACTCCAATCCAAAGAAGGACACCTAGGTCCCTATATCATCATCCTAATCTGATCATCCTAACCAAAAGCTATACACCTGAGTGATCTCGCACCGCCCCGTGAGATCACTCCTAACCGTAAAACTGCAGTCAAGCGTTCCCATCTCCGTCCCTCCGTTAGGGTGCGGAATCGGTAGGAACCGTCCTGACTCTCATCTGAGGGCAAACAGATTTCCACAATATGTAAAGGGTCAGTCCAACCACCAAAATAACAGTTAACATCATAGAAATTAAGTTTTAAATGCTCAAAATGACTTTTCAAATAAGCATGCACCTTAACAGGATTTTCAATATGCGAAAAGTTCATACAATACTTTGCCAATTAAAAATGAAAGTAAAATGAAGTTTCTCAATTCTCCTAATTAACACATAACCAATCAAGACATGGATAAGTTAATGAGTAATCAATCATCTAACTCAAACTGAGGATTTTCACTGAGCCAATCGATTGGGAAATCGATTGGGGTGAAGGTTTTTAATGAAAACAGAATCCTGGGCTGAATCAATCGATTTGGCAATCGATTGAGTGAGTATTGAGCCCCCAGGTTTTAAGCCAAATGATTTCCAAATCGATTTGGTCGAATATGGATGAGTCCCTGACTTAAGGCCCAATCGATTTCGTAAATGATTTTCGAAAACTGATTACAAAATCGATTGGCTAATCAATTTTGTCCATTTGGCCAAGTCCCTGTTTACCCATCCAATCGATTGGGAAATCGATTTCCCTGATCATTTTTCCAAAAATTCATGAATTAACTCAAGTCATTCCTAATCAAGTCCACAACCTAACACTTAGCAATTCCTACGCGATTACCACGGCAAATGGGATCTCGATAACCATCATACTTACACCCAATAACCAACACATAACACTTACCACCTTCAACGTAATTACCACGATAAATCAAAATTCAAATCACTTAATCATAAACTCAAATCAAATAGGACTCGCGTGCCAAGCACCCTAATGCAATGCGTATATGCCAAAATGCATGGACTCGGAATTCCAAACCAAAACCCTCCTCGAAGGGCCATAAATCATAATTGTACCGCCTATCGCAGGCCAAAGTACCAATTACCGAGGTGCCACCTATCACGGGTCAGCACGATTTACTAAAATGCGTAAATCATAAACGTAACACCTATCATGGGTCAGTACAGTTTACCGAGGTGTCACCTATCACGGGTCAACACGATTTACTAAAAGAAAAAGCGTGAATCGTAAACGTACCGCCTATCACAGACCAGTACTGTTTACCTAGGTGCCACCTATCACGGGTCAGCACAATTCACCAAAAACGTAAATCGTAAACGTACCACCTATCACGGGTCAGTACAGTTTACCAAGGTGTCACCTATCACGGGTCAACACAATTTACCAAATGAAATGCATGAGCATACACGGACTCCATCCACAACAATCGTTAAGCAAATGCAGATATTAAAAGATTCCCCATTTTCAATACCCATTTAACTTAAACGACTTTCACAACCAACATTAAGTAACCAAGACATTAAGAGATTCCCCATTCTTAACGCCCAGTTAACTTAAACGATTTTTAAAACAACATTAAATAAATAAGTCATTAAGAGATTCCCCATTCTTAATACTG
>PGTU02002454.1:0-22469 GCA_002896215.2 Cicer echinospermum
TTATTTTTTTAATAAAATTCCATTACTAAAATATTACTAATATTTTGAAAACTAATATTTTATAAAATAAAGTGATTAAAATAATTAATCTTTTAAAATACATTAATAACCAAGACTCTCATATTTAAAATAATTACTATGATTACATATTTTTTTCATCCAAATACTCACATTAAAATACTACCATCAGAGAGTATTCAAAATTATAAAAACAAATAAATATAACATATAAACCTTATATTAATTACTAAATTATAATAAATATATATACAATCATAGTATCATAACACAGATATAAAAATATAGGAAATCAATTGCAATTGTACTAGCATCTCAAGATGATTATTTATCAACTAAATAACTAAAAATATAAACCAGTTAGAAAAAATTGAAGTATAACTATGTGTACACTTAACATCATTCAAACTCACAAAACAATATCAGATTTACTAGACACATGCATATACACGTTAAATTGTCTAAAATCTTATTATTTAAATTATTAAACTAAAATAGTATTATTTTTATAAAAATATATAAAATAATATAATATTTGTTATTTATATCACGCATTTAGTCTAATATGTAATTAGTAGATAATAGAAAGGCCATATATAAAGAAAATTAATTCCAAAATTAATCAACATATATTTTAAAATAATTTTAACACCAAATCAATTATTTAAAATTCTATTTAATTAATGAAATAATTTATTATAAAATTTGGGGTGTTACATTAGGGATCCTTGATGCTTGTTCTATTAGAATTTTGGTCCAAAAAGAAATATTTGAAAAAAATACATTTTTCTTTATTTTATTGGATTTGCAATGATGAACTAAATATAGACTCAAAATCTCTTTTTATCGTTACTTGTTTGTATGCTTGTTAATTTGAGAGAATTTGTATCTTTTAAAAATATAAAGAAATGGCATGTCCTAAAACCTTAAGTTAACGCCAAACCTTGAATAGGAATTAAGGATAAGATAAGTTGTAACACTAATTGAGTAGTAAATTAATTTGTGAAGGTGTAACATTTTTGGAGCCAAGACCACTACATATGAACCTTAATAACGACACTCATAACGGTAAGGGCATCACTCCATTCGTTTTCTTACTCGAAGTATATGTCATATAAATGCACTGTGATGTTATGTATTGGTTATGTTTGTGTGTTAACTTCAAAATAAATAAATGTTATATGATACGTCATTATAATGGTTGTGTTTGACATGTTCAAATAGTAGAAAATAAACATATATGATATGTTGGTATAATAGTTGTGTTTGATATGTTGTGATTATTCGAGGTGATGACTTTGTGTCTAAACCAGTTTGGTTTAGGACAAGGTTGAATCGTTTTGGACGCTCAGGTTGAGTGATCTATTTTGTTACTAAGGTTATGACATTTATGCACGCAATTGGTGGCCTGGACCTAGTCGCGAGTACGTGACGATAGTTTCTTGCAAAGGCAACATGATTCAGAAAAATACTCAACGGTGAGGTACTGAACATGAAACCCTGTAGAGCATTTGTCCAATGGTGGGACAAGTCCAACGGTGGTATATTGTGCAATAGTGGGACTATTTACTCTACATGGTGGTGATATTCCAAAATCATACATTGACATATAGTATAACAAATAGGATTTGTGCACTTTTGTTGATTTGTATCTTTGGTGCTTTGTGATTTTTAACTGTTAAATGAAGTAAATGATTTATTTATATTTTTGCTATAACAACTATATATGCATGCTTATTTGCTCTGTGGAGATGACCCTTACATTTGACAGGACGTCACATATAGTGTTACTTGAGCGAATAATGTCGCAGACCAACCTAGTAGGAGAAACGCGATGAAGTACAATACCATGTCGTTGGAGGCTCCGAGATACTTTTGTACTGGTGTTAGACTTTTTGGGTGAGTTTTCCACAAGCGTCCTAAGTTATGACCAACTAGGATTTATTTTTGGGTAGTAAAACACCAAGTGTTCTGGCTTTAGGAGTTTCTTTTGTTTAACATATTAACTTTATTTTGTAATTGCGAATACTCTGATTCATTAATTTTGAAATACAATTGAAAAAGTTATTAGTTGATTTTAAAGTAAACTAGTTAGGGAAAACAATTAAATTGAAATAATCATGATGAAATTTTATATATATTTTTATCGAGTTGTTAGCATTTATTTTTTTTTTAAAAAGGAAGAAAATGATGTTCATGTAGAAAACATGTTTTATGTGTTTGTTGGTTTGGTAGAGTAAAGCTTTTCAGTATTTTATAAATTAAAATTATATTTTTTTTAGTAATTTTTTGTATAATAGAATTCCAAAAAAATAAAATTATTACACTTCAGAAATTTAAAAACAGGAAATAGATAACAAATAAATATGATTCAAATTTTCATAAATATAGAGCTAAAAACTATCCAACTTTAAAGAGTTGTTACAACTTTTCACTTTGCTTATTGCTATAAAGTTTTTTTTGTTGTACTTCTAGCTTACTTCCTGGTATGCTTGACCCATATGGTAGAATTATGGAATCCTGTGGATAAATAAAAATAACAATAAGATGGGTTTGTAATAAATAAAAAAGTCATCATTTTAAGACTTTCTATATAGAAAAAAATTATTAAATATTAACAATTGTTTTAAAAAAATGTATATGATTTTATGTTATTTAGCAAGAAAAGAGAAAGGCAAACTTACGTGTTGCAGTCAATGTTAGGATCCAACGTAAAAGAAAGACTAATGTTACAAAGTTGTGGGAGTTGTTTTGTGTTTGTCCGAGTTAACGCCATATTTCATTGAAGCTCCTTTGAGACATTCACAAACATCACGTCGAACCTGAGTGGTGTCCGCCTTTTGATTTAAATTTTGTGCTCCTTCATAACAGGAAGTAGATGGTGTTGGTTGGCCTAATCCTGTCAAAAAAGGTACACATGGCACCAATAAAACAATAGCCTCAGAGCAAGTGATGTCATCAATTTGACGTGCATCCAATGTTGTCACAGCTTGCAAGCCTAAAACCATTACAAGCGTTAAAAAAGCAATAATCTTCTTCCCCGTCATCTTAATTTAACTATTTGTATACACTATACACTTTAGGTTTTTATAAAGTTTTAAGATAATCAACCACTACAAGCATCCCTTAATTTATAGGCAAGATAGTTTACCATTTTATGGTAACACATAAGTGCCTATTTCATTTTTATTTATTTAAAAATTAAATTTCATTAGAGTCTTCATTTTTTATTTTCTTTTGAATTTTAATTATTATCTTAAATATGCATAAATTTTATCTGTTAATGACTAAGGCAATAATTTCTATGAATTAATACTCTTTAGGAATTATTACTTTAATGAAAAATTATTAACAATTAAAAATTTATCTTAAATGAAATAATACTTATTAGAACTAATTTAACATCATCTAAATACGAAAGTAAATAATCAAAAATGTGCACTAAATTTATTAATAATAATAGTAATATTAAAATAATAGTAATAATTGAATACATAGGATAAATTTACTAAAAACAAAAATATGTACCAAATAAAATTATAACATTAATTTATCCAAAGAAATCATACAATTAAATTAAATTATTCAATCTATCAATTCAACACTACATAAAATTGCATTAATTTTCTCAGACAATCGTTCAAAAGTTTGACTATTATCTTAAGAAAAATTTACCCTGTCCGCCTATATCTATATCTATACCCCCATAATTTTATGAAAAATGCCAATTATATTTTTTTTTTACTATTTATATCGATTTAAAGTTAGTTTTTTTTAATCATTTTATCCTTTTCGGCAGATAAAAGTTTTACGGTAACTTTCGGAAATTTTTTTGAAGAATTCCGGTACATACATTATTTTCTGAAAATGTTCTCAAGTTTTCCGGAACAGAAAATTTTTACCGAAAAACTTTATTGGATATATTTCCGGTACATAAGGTTTTTCTGGAAAACTTTCTAAAAAAGACTTCTGGTACACACAATTTAAAAAAATAATAATATATTATAAATAATTAATAATTAATACACCATTAAATAATAATTACACTATAAATAATATATCATAAATAATGAATACACCGTAATAATTAATAATTAATACAACACAATTAATAATTAATACACCATAAATCGTCGTCGTTGTCGGAAATATTAGGCCTCAAGTTTCCCAGAACAAGCCTCGGTACCGGAGAAATTCAAAAAAGTTTTCAAGAATAGTGTTTTGTGACAGAGAACTTCAAAATATATTTTCCGGAAGAGGCTTCTATACCGGAGAACTTCAAAAAAATGTTTTCCGGAAGAGGCTTCTGTAACGGAGAACTTCAAACATGTTTTCCGGAGTATATCTTTGTACCGGAAAACTTGTATTCATGTTCTCCGGAAGTTTAGAAAAAAAACTCAATTTTGAGTTCCGGAAAACTTGAAATAAAAAATGGTAATTCTTTTGAAGTTTTATTATTTAAACGAGGGTAAAAACGTCATTTCATTCCTGATTTGGGGGTATAGGTATAATTAAGGGGTATGGGGTAAAAAAAATTTATCTTAAATAGAACAAAAAATCTTTATGCTACATATTGATGATGGTTGTTTTGATGACGGTCATGGCCTATGGTCTGACATATTTATGCCCTGACTTGTTTAATAAAAATGTTATATTCAGTCTTTTTTAAAAGCCTATTAATTTAAATCGATCAGACTCAGACTTACAAAAAAAAATCTATTATACGTGATAGACCAACCTATTTATATATATATATTATTATTTATTCACATTTTTATTTTTTATAATTTTTTTATGAATATTAGTATTTGTTTATTTTAAATTTGCTAATTATGAGGTCATTTTGTTTGTTTTAAAATTGTTATTTTAATAATATCAATATTTTAGAAAATATATAAATTTTTCTCTAAGTCCACATCAGAACTTGTCCAATAAGAAAAAATAGAAAAAGAAATTTTTGGCCTAATTCTAAATTATATTTCGCTATTTGATTTAAATATTAATTTTAGTTATCTAATAAGTGACATGTGATAGATATCAGTAATGATATAATAAGAAAAAATAGAAAAACAAATTGTTGGCCTAATTCTAAATTAGATCTCTCTATTTGATTTAAATGTTAATTTTAGTTATCTAATAAGTGACATGTGATAGATATTATAGATTTCATTAAAATATTTTTTTTTTCCAGTAATGATACAATGTTATATTCAGTTTGAAGATATTTATGGAGAAATAATCGTTATCAATAATAATTGAGGACCAATGAGTGTCGAATAATTGATATTTATTATATTGTAATTTGTAACTTATGACACATGAATAGTTCCACAAAATATTATATGAAAATAATGTAATAAAGTTTGTGCTAAAAATAAATTGCAATAAGAAAGAGTAAGAGTGTTTATTAGATGTGGCAATATTTGACTGAGGTAGCACAATATTTTGAATTGTAGGAGTCTATTTTAAAATAAATAATAGATAATAGATAATAGATTTATGGAGAAATAACTGTTATCAATAATAATTGAGGAGCTATGAAGGTCAAATAATTGATATTGATTATATTGTAATTTGTAACTTATGGCACATGAATAGTTCCACAAAATATTATATGAAATAAATCCAATAAAATTTGTGCTAAAAATAAATTGCAATAAGAAAGAGGAAGAATGTTTGTTAGATGTGCCACATCAATTTTTTTTGACGTGGTAATATTAGAATGAGGTGGCATAATATTTTGAATTGTCGGAGTCTATTTTAATATATATAATAGATTTATTATATTGTAATTTGAAACTTATGGCAAATGAATAGTTCAACAAAATATTATATGAAAAAAATGTAATAAAATTTTTGCTAAAAATATATTGCAATAAGAAAGAGGAAGAGTGTTTATTAGATGTGCCACATCAAATTTTTTTTATGTGGCAATATTTGAATGAGGTGGCACAATATTTTGAATTGTAGGAGTCTATTTGTTGTTGTTATTATTATTATTATTATTATTATATTATTATTATTATTATTATTATTATAATTATATTTTTATTCAATATATATTTTTGAAAAATATATACGTGTATGACATGATGTATTTAATATGACTGAATATTTTGCTAAGTATTTGAAAAAAAAAATACTTATAATAATAACAATAATACTAGAAAAGAAAGAAGACGTTAAAAACAAAATTACTTTAATTCGGGAGTGAATATTTAGGGTCTTAATGGGCTTAGGTTAAATTCCCTAACTCTAGTGATAGAAGAAGAAAAAAAAACCGACGTCTCCCATTCTCAATATGAATACTCATAGCAACCTATATGCAAGAAAGAAAGAAAAAGAAAAGGTTTGGGAGAGAAAAAGGAAGAAATTAAAGAAAACCTCAAAAGGAGTTAGTGAATCATCCCCTCAAGTAAGAACTCTTTAATTACTATCATATTTACTGTGTCTAACCATTTTTCATTGTTAGTAGAACAAAATCCTTTCTCGATCTTCTGTAGAAAATAAATTGATTTTTATGGTAAAATTGTAATTGTTGTCACTAGTAAAAAAAACTGATTTTAGTAAATGGTTTTGTGATGATGGATAATTTTGAAAATGGTGTTTTGATATTATTATTATTATTATTATTATTATTATAATTATTATTATATTATTTTATTATTATTATTATTATTATTATTATAATTATTATTATTATTATTATTGTGTAGGAAAAATTCTTTAGTTTTAAAAGTAAAATTGTGATATGCGATTTATTTTCTTCTTAGCAGTGATCTTGATTTTCTTATGACATTGATATAAAAATATATTTTAATTAGAGAAAATGTTTATCTATGTCAAAAATTAATTTTCATTCGGTAAAAGTCGATATAAAGATAAAATTGTGTTTTAATCAATAGAAGTAGTTATTGGCTAAAAACTCAATTTTTATTTGGTTAAAATTTTATGTTGTGATAGTTTGTGTGTTGAAGAAATTTTTAGAAACTTTATTTATGTTAAAAATAACAATATTTCTAGATATAATAAATGGGTTGAAAGTTGTCGTTATAATTATTTTTTTGGAATGTTAAAGTTGTGATTTTTATGAGAGGATTGTGTGAATGTTGTGTTGATTTACAAAATAAAAATAATTTTATGATAGAGTTGTTAATTTATTTTGTAATAATTAAAATGAATTTTGTGTTGAAGTGTCGTTAACTTTTTTTGTTAATTTTTTGGAAGTGAACTAATTAAGTCTTAGGGATCCTTGATGGTTGTTCTATTAGAATTTTGGTCCAAAAGAAATATTTGAAAAAATACATTTTTCTTTATTTTATTGGATTTGCAATGATGCACTAAATATAGACTCAAAATCTCTTTTTATTCTTACTTGTTTGTATGTTTGTTAATTTGAGAGAATTTGTATCTTTTAAAAATATAAAGAAATGGCATGTCCTAAACCTTAAGTTAACGCCAAACCTTGAATAGGAATTAAGGATAAGATAAGTTTTAAACACTAATTGAGTAGTAAATTAATTTGTGAAGGTGTAACGTTTTTGGAGCCAAGACCACTACATATGAACCTTAATAATGACACTCATAACGGTAAGGCATCACTCCATTCGCTTTCCTACTCGAATTATATGTCATATAAATGCATTGTGATGTTATGTATTTGTTATGTTTGTGCGTTAACTTCAAAATAAATAAATGTTATATGATACGTCATTATAATGGTTGTGTTTGACATGTTCAAATAGTAGAAAATAAACATATATAATATGTTGTTATAATAGTTGTGTTTGATATGTTGTGATTATTCGAGGTGATGACTTTGTGTCTAAACCAGTTTGGTTTAGGACAAGGTTGAATCGTTTTGGACGCTCAGGTTGAGTGGTCTATTTTGTTACTAAGGTGATGACATTTATGCATGCAATTGGTGGCCTGGACCTAGTCACGAGTACGTGACGATAGTTTCTTGCAAAGGCAACATGATTCAGAAAAATACTCAACGGTGAGGTACTGAACATGAAACCCTGTAGAGCATTTGTCCAATGGTGGGACAAGTCCAACTGTGGTATATTGTGCAATAGTGGGACTATTTACTCTACATGGTGGTGATATTCCAAAATCATACATTGACATATAGTATAACAAATAGGATTTGTGCACTTTTGTTGATTTGTATCTTTGGTGCTTTGTGATTTTAACTGTTAAATGAAGTAAATGATTTATTTATATTTTTGCTATAACAACTATATATGCATGCTTATTTGCTCTGTGGAGATGACCCTTACATTTGACAGGACGTCACATATAGTGTTACTTGAGCGAATAATGTCGCAGACCAACCTAGTAGGAGAAACGCGATGAAGTACAATACCATGTCGTTGGAGGCTCCGAGATACTTTTGTACTGGTGTTAGACTTTTTGGGTGAGTTTTCCACAAGCGTCCTAAGTTATGACCAACTAGGATTTATTTTTGGGTAGTAAAACACCAAGTGTTCTGGCTTTAGGAGTTTCTTTTGTTTAATATATTAACTTATTTTGTAATTGTGAATACTCTGATTCATTATTTTTGAAATAGAATTGAAAGAGTTATTAGTTGATTTTAAAGTAAACTAGTTAGGGAAAACTATGAAATTGAAATAATCGTGATGAAATTTAATATATATTTTTATCGAGTTGTTAGCATTTTTTTTTTTAAAAAGGAAGCAAATGATGTTCATGTAGAAAACATGTTTTATGTGTTTGTTGGTTTGGTAGAGTAAAACTTTTCAGTATTTTATAAATTAAAATTATATTTTTTTAGTAAATTTTTTGTATAATAGAATTCCAAAAAAATAATATTATTACACTTCAGAAATTTAAAAAACAGAAAATAGATAACAAATAAGTATGATTCAAATTTTCAAAATATAGAGCTAAAAAATATCCAACTTTAAAGAGTTGGTACAACTTTTCACTTTGCTTATTGCTATAAAGTTTTTTGTTGTTGTACTTCTAGCTTACTTTGTGGTATGCTTGACCCATATGGTAGAATTATGGATCCTGTGGATAAATAAAAATAACAATAAGATGGGTTTGTAATAAAAAAAAAAGTCATCATTTTAAGTCTTTCTATATAGAAAAAAATTATTAAATATTAACAATTGTTTTAAAAAAATGTATATGATTTTATGTTATTTAGCAAGAAAAGAGAAAGGCAAACTTACGTGTTGCAGTCAATGTTAGGATCCAACGTAAAAGAAAGACTAATGTTACAAAGTTGTGGGAGTTGTTTTGTTTTGTCCGAGTTAACGCCAAATTTCATTGAAGCTCCTTTGAGACATTCACAAACATCACGTCGAACCTGAGTGGTGTCCGCCTTTTGATTTAAATTTTGTGCTCCTTCATAACAGGAAGTAGATGGTGTTGGTTGGCCTAATCCTGTCAAAAAAGGTACACATGGCACCAATAAAACAATAGCCTCAGAGCAAGTGATGTCATCAATTTGACGTGCATCCAATGTTGTCACAGCTTGCAAGCCTAAAACCATTACAAGCGTTAAAAAAGCAATAATCTTCTTCCCCGTCATCTTAATTTAACTATTTGTATACACTATACACTTTAGGTTTTTATAAAGTTTTAAGATAATCAACCACTACAAGCATCCCTTAATTTATAGGCAAGATAGTTTTACCATTTTATGGTAACACATAAGTGTGCCTATTTCATTTTTATTTTATTTAAAAATTAAATTTCATTAGAGTCTTCATTTTTTATTTTCTTTTGAATATTAATTATTATCTTAAATATGCATAAATTTTATCTGTTAATGACTAAGGCAATAATTTCTATGAATTAATACTCTTTAGGAATTATTACTTAATGAAAAATTATTAACAATTAAAAATTTATCTTAAATGAAATAATACTTATTATGAACTAATTTAACATCATCATAAATACGAAAGTAAATAATCAAAAATGTGCACTAAATTTATTAATATAATAGTAATATTAAAATAATAGTAATATTGATACATAGGATAATTTTACTAAAAAACAAAATATGTACCAAATAATTATAACATTAATTTATCCAAAGAATCTACAATTAAATTAAATTATTCAATCTATCAATCAAACACTACATAAAATTGCATTAATTTTCTCAGACAATCGTTCAAAAAGTTTGACTATTATCTTAAGAAAAATTTACCCTGTCCGCCTATATCTATATCTTACCCCAATATTTTTATGAAAATGCCATTATAACCTTTTTTTATATTTTTTTTTACTATTTATCGATTTAAGTTAGTTTTTTAATCATTTTATCTTTTCGGCAGATAAAAGTTTTACGGTAACTTTCGGAAACTTTTTGAAGAATTCCGGTACAACATTATTTTCTGAAAATGTTCTCAAGTTTTCCGGAACAGAAATTTTACCAAAAAGACTTTATTGGATACATTCTGGTACATAAGGTTTTTCTGAAAAACTTGTCTTTCTAAAAAAGATTTCCGGTACCGCAAATTTTTAAAAATAATAATATACCATAAATAATTAATATTAATACACCATTAAATAATAATTACACTATAATAATATATCATATCATATATCATAATAACAACCGTATAATTAATATTAATACAACACAATTAATAATTAATACACCATAAATCGTCGTCGTTGTCGAAATATTAAGCCTCAGGTTTCCCAGAACAAGCCTCGGTACCGGAGAAATCAAAAAAGATTTCCAGAATAGTGTTTTGTGCCAGAGAACTTCAAAAAATGTTTCGCGGAAGAGGCTTCTATACTGGAGAACTTCAAAAAAATGTTTCCGGAAGAGGCTTCTGTAACGGAGAACTTCAAACAAGTTTTTCTGGAGTATAATTTTGTACCGGAAAACTTGTATTCAATTCTCCGGAAGTTTAGAAAAAAACTCAATTTTGAGTTCCGGAAAACTTGAAATAAAAAATGGTGATTTTTTTTTTGAAGTTTTATTATTTAAACGAGGGTAAAAACGTCATTTCATTCCTGATTTGGGGGTATAGGTATAACTAAGGGGTATCGGGTAAAAAAAATTTATCTTAAATAGAACAAAAAATCTTTATGCTACACAAAGGTAAATATTGATGATGGTTGTTTTGATGACGGTCATGGCCTATGGTCTGACATATTTATGCTCTGACTTGTTTAATAAAAAGGTTATATTCAATCTTTTTTAAAAGCCTATTAATTTAAATAGATCATACTCAGACTTACAAAAAAAAATCTATAGACATGATAGACCAACCTATTTATATATATATTATTATTTATTCACATTTTTATTTTTTATTATTTGTTTATGATATTAGTATTGTTATTTTAAAATTTGTTAATTATGAGTTCATTTTATTTGTTTTTAAATTTATTATTTTAATAATATCAATATTTCAGAAAATATATAAATTTTTCTCTAAGTCACATCAGTAACTTGTCTAATAAGAAAAAATAGAAAAAAGAATTGTCGCACCTAATTCTAAATTATATTTCTCTATTTGATTTTAAATATTAATTTTAGTTATCTAATAATCACATGTGATAGATATCAGTAATGATATAAGAATAAAATAGAAAAAACAAATTGTTGGCCTAATTCAAATTAGATCTCTTATTTGATTTAATATTAATTTTAGTTATCTATTAAGTTACATGTGATAGATATTATATAGATTTCATTAAAATATTTTTTTACCAGTAATGATACAATGTGATATTCAGTTTGAGATATTTATGGAGAAATAACGGTTATCAATAATAATTGAGGACCAATGAGTGTCGAATAATTGATATTTATTATATTGTAATTTGTAACTTATGACACATGATAGTTCCACAAAATATACTATGAAAATAATGTAATAAAGTTTGTGCTAAAATAAATTGCAATAAGAAAGAGTAGAGTGTTTTTAGATGTGGCAATATTGAATAAGGTGGTACCAATATTTTGAATTGTAGGAGTCTATTTTAATATAAATAATAGATAATAGATAATAGATTTATGGAGAAATAACCGTTATCAATAATAATTGAGGAGCAATGATGTCAAATAATTGATATTGATTATATTGTAATTTGTAACTTATGGGACATGAATAGTTCACCAAAGTATTGTATGAATAAATGCAAAAAATTTGTGCTAAAAAATAAATTGCAATAAGAAAGAGGAATATGTTTGTTAGATGTGCCACATTCAATTTTTTTTGACGTGGTAATATTAGAATGAGGTGGCATAATATTTTGAATTGTCGGAGTCTATTTTAATATATATAATAGATTTATTATATTGTAATTTGTAAACTTATGGCAAATGAATAGTTCAACAAAATATTATATGAAAAAATGTAATAAAATTTTTGCTAAAAATATATTGCAATTAAGAAGGAAGAGTGTTTATTAGATGTGCCACATCAATTTTTTTTTTATGTGGCAATATTGAATTTGATGAGGTGGCACAATATTTTGAAATTGTTGGAGTCTATTGTTGTGTTATTATTATTATTATTATTATTATTATTATTATATTAATTATTATTATATTATTATTATATATTATTTTTTATTATTTTATTATTTATTATTATTATTATAATTATAATTATATTTTTTATTCAATATATATTTTTGAAAATATATATGTATGACATGATGTATTTAATTTGACTGAATATTTTGTAAGTATTTGAAAAAAAAGGATACTTATATAATAACATTAATAACTAGAAAAGAAAGAAGACGTTAAAAACAAAATTACTTAATTTGAGTGCATATTTAGGGTCTTAATGCTTAGGTTAAATTCCCTAACTCTTAGATAGATGAGAGAAAAAAACGACGTCCTCCCATTCTCATATGATAATAGCAACCTAATAGCAAGAAGAAAGAAAAGAATTTGGGAGAGAAAAAGGAGAAATTAAAGAAAACCTCAAAGGGAGTTAGTGAATCATCCCCTCAAGTAAGAACTCTTTAATTACAAGTCATATTTACTGTGTCTAACCATTTCTTCATTGTTAGTAGAACAGAATCCTTTCTTGATCTTCTGTAGAAAATAATTTGATTTTTATGGTAAAATTGTGATTGTTGTCACTAGTAAAAAAAAATGATTTTAGTAAATGGCTTTGTGAGATGATAATTTTGAAAATGGTGTTTTGATATTATTATTACCACTATTATTATTATTTTATATTATTATTAATATTATTATATTATTATATTATTATTTGTATTATTATTATTATTGTGTAGGAAAATCTTTAGTTTAAAAGTAAAATTGTGATATGCGATTTATTTTCTTAGCAGTGATCTTGATTTTCTTATGACATTGATATAAAATCTATTTTAATTACAGAAAATGTTTATCTATGTCAAAAATTAATTTTCATTTGGTAAGTCGTTATAAAGATAAATTGTGTTTTAATCAATAGAAGTAGTTATTGGTTTTTAAAAACTCAATTTTTATTTGGTTAAAATTTATGTTGTGATAGTTTGTGTGTTGAAGAAATTTTTAGAAACTTTATTTATGTTAAAAATAACATATTTCTAGATATAATAAATGTGTTGAAAAGTTGTCGTTTAATTATTTTTTGGAATGTTAAAGTTGTGATTTTTATGAGAGATTGTGTGAATGTTGTGTTGATTTCAAAATAAAATAATTTTATGATAGAGTTGTTAATTTATTTTGTAATAATAAAATGAATTTTGTGTTGAAGTGTCGTTAACTTTTTTTTGTTATTTTTTGGAAGTGAACTAATTTAAGTCTTAGGGATCCTTGATGCTTGTTCTATTAGAATTTTGGTCCAAAAGAAATATTTGAAAAATACATTTTTCTTTATTTATTGATTTGCAATGATGCACTAATATATAGACTCAAAATCTCTTTTTATTGTTACTTGTTTGTATGTTTGTTAATTTGAGAGAATTGTATTTTTAAAATATAAAGAAATGGCATGTCCTAAAACCTTAAGTTAACGCCAAACCTTGAATAGGAATTAAGGATAAGATAAGTTTTAACACTAATTGAGTAGTAAATTAATTTGTGATGGTGTAACGTTTTTGGACCAAGACCACACATTATGAACCTTAATAACGACACTCATAACGGTACGGCATCACTGCTCATTCGTTTTCTACTCGATATATATGTCATATAAAATGCACTGTGATGTATGTATTGGTTATGTTTGTGTGTTAACTTCAAAAGTAATCAATGTTATATGATACGTCATTATAATGTTGTGTTGACATGTTCAAATAGTAGAAATAAACATATATGATATGTTGTTATAATAGTTGTGTTTGATATGTTGTGATTATTCTAGGTGATGCTTTGTGTCTAAACCAGTTTGGTTTAGGACAAGGTTGAATCGTTTTGGACGCTCAGGTTGAGTGATCTATTTTGTTACTAAGGTGATGACATTTTATGCATGCATTGGTGGCCTGGACTAGTCCGAGTAGTGACGATAGTTTCTTGAAGGCAACATGATTCAGAAAAATACTCAACGGATGAGGTATGAACATGAACCTTGTAGAACATTTGTCCAATGGTGGGACAAGTCCAACAGTGGTATATTGTGCAATAGTGGACTATTTTACACATGGTGGTGATATATCCAAAATCATACATTGACAATATAGTATAACAAAGGATTTGTGCACTTTTGTTGATTTGTATCTTTGGTGCTTTGTGATTTAACTGTTAAATGAAGTAAATGATTTATTTATATTTTTGCTTAAAACTATATATGCATGTTATTTGCTCTGTGAGATGACCCTTACATTTGACAGGACGTCACAATAGTTATATGAGCGAATAGTCGCGGACCAACCTAGTAAGGAAGAAAGCGATGAAGTACAATATCCTGCCGTTGGAGGCTCCGAGATACTTTGTACTGGTGTTAGACTTTTTGGCGTGAGTTTTCACAAGCGTCCTAAGTTATGACCCAACTAGGATTATTTTTGGGTAGTAAAACACCAGTGTTCTGGCTTTAGGAGTTTCTTTTGTTTAACATATAACCTTATTTTATGTAATTGCGAATACTCTGATTCATTATTTTTGAAATGAATTGAAAGAGTATTAGTTGATTTTAAATAAACTAGTTAGGAAAAATGATGAAAATATGAAAATATCGTGATGAAAATTTATATATATTTTATCGAGTTGTTAGCATTTATTTTTTTTTTAAAAGAAGAAAATGATGTTCATGTAGAAAACATGTTTTATGTGTGTTGTTTGTAGAGTAAAAATTTCAGTATTTTATAATTAAAATTATGTTTTTTAGTAATTTTTTTTGATTATAGAATTCAAAAAAATAATTTATTACACTTCAGAATTTTAAAAACAGAAATAGATAAAAATAAATATGATTCAATTTTCATAAATATAGAGCTAAAAATCCAACTTTAAAGATTGGTACAACTTTTCACTTTGCTTATTGCTATAAAGTCTTTTTTGTTGACTTCTAGCTTACTCGTGAGTATGCTTGACCCCATATGGTAGAATTATGGGGAATCCTGTAGATAAATAAAATATAACAATAAGATGGGTTTGTAAATAAAATAAAAAAGTCATCCATTTTAAGTCTATATAAGAAAAAATTATTAAATATTAACATTATTTTTAAAAAAAATGTATATGATTTATGTTATTTAGCAAGAAAAGAGAAAAGGCAAACTTACGTGTTGCAGCAATGTTAGGATCCAAGTAAGAGAAGACAATGTTACAAAGTTGTGGAGTTGTTTTGTTTTGTCGGGTTACGCCAAAATTTCATTGAAGCTCTTGAGACATCACAACATCACGTCGACCTGAGTGTGTCCGCTTTTGATTTAATTTTGTGCTCCTTCACAACAGAAGTAGATGGTGTTGGTTGCCTAATCCTGTCAAAAAGGTACACATGGCACAAACAAACAATAGCTCAGAGCACTGATGTCATCAAATGACGTGCATCCAATGTTGTCACAGCTTGCAAGCCTAAAACCATTACAAGCGTTAAAAAAGCAATAATCTTCTTCCCCGTCATCTTAATTTAACTATTTGTATACACTATACACTTTAGGTTTTTATAAAGTTTTAAGATGATCAACCACTACAAGCACCCTTAATTTATAGGCAAGATAGTTTACCATTTTATGGTAACACATAAGTGTCTATTTCATTTTTATTTATTAAAAAATCAAATCTCATTAGAGTCTTCATTTTTTATTTTCTTTTGAATATTAATTATTATCTTAAATATGCATAAATTATATCTGTTAATGACTAAGGCAATAAATTTCTATGAACGTAATACTCTTTAGGAATTATTACTTTTATGGTAAAATTATTAACTTTAAAATTTATCTTACAATGAAATAATACTTATCTAGAACTAATTTAACATCATCTAAATACGAAAGTAAATAATCAAATGTGCACTAAATTTATTAATAATAATAGTAATAATAATAGTAATATTAAAAATAATAGTAATAATTGAATACATAGGATAAATTTACTAAAAAAAAAATATGTACCAAATAAAATTATAACATTAATTTATCCAAAGAAATCATACAATTAAATTAAATTATTCAATCTATCAATTCTACACTACATAAAATTGCATTAATTTTCTCAGACAATCGTTCAAAAAGTTTGACTATTATCTTAAGAAAAATTTACCCTGTCCGCCCATATCTATATCTATACCCCCATAATTTTATGAAAATGCCAATTATACCTTTTTTTATAATTTTTTTTTTTACTATTTTATCGATTTAAAGTTAGTTTTTTTTAATCATTTACCTTTTCGGCAGATAAAAGTTTTACGGTAATTTCGAAAACTTTTTGAAGAATTCCGGACACACATTTATTCTGAAAATGTTCTCAAGTTTTCCGGAACAGAAAATTTTTACCAAAAGACTTTATTGGATAGATTTCCGGTACATAAAGTTTTCTGGAAAACTTTCTAAAAAAGACTTCCGGTACACACAATTTTTAAAAATAATAATATCCATAAATAATTAATAATTAATACACCATTAATAATAATACACTATAAATAATATATCATAAATAATAAATACACCGTAATAATTAATAATTAATACAACACAATTAATAATTAATACACCATAAATCGTCGTCGTTGTCGGAAATATTAAGCCTCAAGTTTCCCAGAACAAGACTCGGTAACGGAGAAATTCAAAAAAGTTTTCCAGAATAGTGTTTTGTGCCAGAGAACTTCAAAAAATGTTTTCCGGAAGAGGCTTCTATACCGGAGAACTTCAAAAAAATGTTTTCCGGAAGAGGCTTCTGTAACGGAGAACTTCAAACAAGTTTTCTGGAGTATATCTTTGTACCGGAAAACTTGTATTCAAGTTCTCCGGAAGTTTAGAAAAAAAACTCAATTTTCGGTTCCGGAAAACTTGAAATAAAAAATGTAATTTTTTTTTGAAGTTTTATTATTTAAACGAAGTATAAAACTCATTTCATTCCTATTTGGGGGTATAGGTTAATTAAGGTATGGGTTAAAAAAAATTTATCTTAATAGAACAAAATAATCTTTATGCTACACAAGTAAAAATATTGATGATGTGTTGTTGTGTGACGTCATGGCGTATGCTCATGATATTTAGCCCTGACTTGTTAATAAAAGGTTATATTCAATCTTTTTTAAAAAGCACCTATTAATTTAAATAGTCAGACTCAGCACTTACAAAAAAAATCTCATGAGACGTGATAACCAACCTATTTCTATATATATTATTATTATACACATTTTATTTTGTGATATTTTTTTATGAATATTAGTATTTGTATCTTCTAAATTCTGTATTTGAGTTCATTTTGTTTGTTTTAAATTTGTTATTATTGAAAGATATCAATATTTCAGAAAATATATAAATTTTTCTCTAATTGTCCACATCAGTATGGTTTCAATAAGAAAAAATAGAAAAAACAAATTGTCGGCCTAATTCTAAATTATATTTCGCTATTTGATTTAAATATTAATTTTAGTTATCTAATAGGTGACATGTGATAGATATCAGTAATGATATAATAAGAAAAAATAGAAAAACAAATTGTTGGCCTAATTCTAAATTAGATCTCTCTATTTGATTTAAATATTAATTTTAGTTATCTAATAAGTGACATGTGATAGATATTATAGATTTCATTAAAATATTTTTTTTACCAGTAATGATACAATGTTATATTCAGTTTGAAGATATTTTATGGAGAAATAACCGTTATCAATAATAATTGAGGACAAATGAGTGTCGAATAATTGATATTTATTATATTGTAATTTGTAACTTATGACCACATGAATAGTTCCACAAAATATTATATGAAAATAATGTAATAAAGTTTGTGCTAAAAATAAATTGCAATAAGAAAGAGTAAGAGTGTTCGTTAGATGTGGCAATATTTGAATGAGGTGGCACCATATTTTTGAATTGTAGGAGTCTATTTTAAAATAAATAATAGATAATAGATAATAGATTTATGGAGAAATAACCGTTATCAATAATAATTGAGGAGCAATCAGTGTCAAATAATTGATATTGATTATATTGTAATTTGTAACTTATGACACATGAATAGTTCCACAAAATATTTTATGAAATAAATGCAATAAAATTTGTGCCAAAAATAAATTGCAATAAGAAAGAGGAAGAGTGTTTCTTAGATGTGCCACATCAATTTTTTCTGACGTGGTAATATTAGAATGAGGTGGAATAATATTTTAAATTGTCGGAGTCTATTTTAATATATATATATTTAATATATATAATAGATTTATTATATTGTAATTTGTAACTTATGGCAAATGAATAGTTCAACAAAATATTATATGAAAAAAATGTAATAAAATTTTTGCAAAAAATATATTGCAATAAGAAAGAGGAAGAGTGTTTATTAGATGTGCCACATCAATTTTTTTTTATGTGGCAATATTTGAATGAGGTGGCACAATATTTTGAATTGTAGGAGTCTATTTGTTTTGTTATTATTATTATTATTATTAATATTATTATTATTATTATTATTATTATTATTTTTTATTTAAATATATATTTTTGAAAATATATATATGTATGACATGATGTATTTATTTTGATGAATATTTTGCTAAGTATTTGAAAAAAATACTTATAATAATAACATAATACTAGAAAAGAAAGAAGACGTTAAAACAAATATTACTTAATTTTGTGAGTGAATATTTAGGGTCTTAATGGGCTTAGGTTAAATCCCTAACTCTAGTGATGAACAGAAAAAAACGACGTCTCCCATTCTCAATATGAATACTCATAGCAACCTATATGAAGAAAAGAAAAGGAAAAGGTTGGGAGAGAAAAGGAAGAAATTAAAGAAAACCTCAAAAGGAACGTTAGTGAATCATCCCTCAAGAAGAACTCTTTAATTACAATCATATTTACTGTGTCTAACATTTTCATTGTTAGTAAGAACAGAATCCTTTCTTGATCTTCTGTGGAAAATAAATTGATTTTTATGGTAAAATTGTGATTGTTGTCACTAGTAAAAAAAAATGATTTTAGTAAATGGCTTGGTGATGACTGATAATTTTGAAAATGGTGTTTTGATATTATTATTATCACTATTATTATTATTATTATTATTATTATTATTATTATTATTGTTTAGGAAAATTCTTTATTTTTAGGAAAATTCTTTATTT
Source organism: Cicer echinospermum (assembly GCA_002896215.2). Taxonomy (NCBI): domain Eukaryota; kingdom Viridiplantae; phylum Streptophyta; class Magnoliopsida; order Fabales; family Fabaceae; genus Cicer; species Cicer echinospermum. The sequence continues at coordinate 19,716 of PGTU02002454.1, forward strand.
TTAAAAGTAAAATTGTGATATGCGATTTATTTTCTTAGCAGTGATCTTGATTTTCTTATGACATTGATATAAAAATCTATTTTAATTAGATAAAATGTTTATCTATGTCAAAAATTAATTTTCATTCGGTAAAAGTCGTTATAAAGATAAAATTGTGTTTTAATCAATAGAAGTAGTTATTGGCTAAAAACTCAATTTTTATTTGGTTAAAATTTTATGTTGTGATAGTTTGTGTGTTGAAGAAATTTTTAGAAACTTTATTTATGTTAAAAATAACAATATTTCTAGATATATAATGGGGTTGAAAGTTGTCGTTATAATTATTTTTTGAATGTTAAATTGGTGATTTATATGAGAGGATTGTGTGAATGTTGTGTTGATTTACAAAATAAAAAATAATTTATGATAGAGTTGTTAATTATTTTGGTATAATTAAAATGAATTTTGTGTTGAAGTGTCATTAACTTTTTTTGTTAATTTTTGGAAGTGACTAATTAAGTCTTAGGGATCCTGATGCTTGTTCTATTAGATTTTGGTCCAAAGAAATATTGAACAAATACATTTTTCTTTATTTTATTGATTTGCAATGATGCACTAATTATAGACTCAAATCTCTTTTTATTGTTACTTGTTTGTATGTTTGTTTAATTTGAGAATTTGTATCTTTTAAAAATATAAAGAAATGCATGTCCAAAACCTTAATTTAACGCCAAACCTTGAATAGGAATTAAGGATAAGATAAGTTTTAACACTAATTGAGTAGTAAATTAATTTGTGAAGTGTAACGTTTATGAGCCAAGACCACTACATATGAACCTAATAACGACACTTCATAACGAACGGCATCACTCCCTCTTTTCTACTCGAATATATGTCATATAAATGCACTGTGGATGTTATGTATTGTTATGTTTGCGTAACTTCAAAATAATCAAGTACAATGATACGTTCATTATAATGGTTGTGTTTGACTTTCAAAATAGTAGAAAATAAAACATATATGATATGTTTTATAATAGTTGTGTTTGATTGTCTGTGATTATCGAGGTGATGACTTTGTGTCTAAACCAGTTGGTTTAGACAAATGAATCGTTTTGGACGCTCAGGTTGAGTGATTTATTTTGTACTAAGGTGATGACATTTATGCTGCAATTTGGTGCTGTGACCTAGTCGCGGAGTACGTGACGATAGTTCTTGCAAGCGCAACATGATTAGAAACAAAGACTCAACGGTGCGTACTGAACATGAACCTGTAGAGAATTTGTCCAATGGTGGGACAAGTCCAACGGTGGTATATTGTGCAATAGTGGGACTATTTACTCTACATGGTGGTGATATTCCAAAATCATACATTGACATATAGTATAACAAATAGGATTTGTGCACTTTTGTTGATTTGTATCTTTGGTGCTTTGTGATTTTAACTGTTAAATGAAGTAAATGATTTATTTATATTTTTGCTATAACAACTATATATGCATGCTTATTTGCTCTGTGGAGATGACCCTTACATTTGACAGGACGTCACATATAGTGTTACTTGAGCGAATAATGTCGCAGACCAACCTAGTAGGAGAAACGCGATGAAGTACAATACCATGCCGTTGGAGGCTCCGAGATACTTTTGTACTGGTGTTAGACTTTTTGGGTGAGTTTTCGACAAGCGTCCTAAGTTATGACCAACTAGGATTTATTTTTGGGTAGTAAAACACCAAGTGTTCTGGCTTTAGGAGTTTCTTTTGTTTAACATATTAACTTATTTTGTAATTGCGAATACTCTGATTCATTATTTTTGAAATAGAATTGAAAGAGTTATTAGTTGATTTTAAAGTAAACTAGTTAGGGAAAACTATGAAATTGAAATAATCGTGATGAAATTTTATATATATTTTTATCGAGTTGTTAGCATTTATTTTTTTTTTAAAGGAAGAAAATGATGTTCATGTAGAAAACATGTTTTATGTGTTTGTTGGTTTGGTAGAGTAAAAATTTTCAGTATTTTATAAATTAAAATTATGTTTTTTTAGTAATTTTTTTGTATAATAGAATTCCAAAAAAATAATATTATTACACTTCAGAAATTTAAAAACAGAAAATAGATAACAAATAAATATGATTCAAATTTTCATAAATATAGAGCTAAAAAATATCCAACTTTAAAGAGTTGGTACAACTTTTCACTTTGCTTATTGCTATAAAGTTTTTGTTGTTGTACTTCTAGCTTACTTCGTGGTATGCTTGACCCATATGGTAGAATTATGGAATCCTGTGGATAAATAAAAATAACCATAAGATGGGTTTGTAATAAAAAAAAGAGTCATCATTTTAAGTCTTTCTATATAGAAAAAAATTATTAAATATTAACAATTGTTTTAAAAAAATGTATATGATTTTATGTTATTTAGCAAGAAAAGAGAAAGGCAAACTTACGTGTTGCAGTCAATGTTAGGATCCAACGTAAAAGAAAGACTAATGTTACAAAGTTGTGGGAGTTGTTTTGTTTTGTCCGGGTTAACGCCAAATTTCATTGAAGCTCCTTTGAGACATTCACAAACATCACGTCGAACCTGAGTGGTGTCCGCCTTTTGATTTAAATTTTGTGCTCCTTCACAACAGGAAGTAGATGGTGTTGGTTGGCCTAATCCTGTCAAAAAGGGTACACATGGCACCAATAAAACAATAGCCTCAGAGCAACTGATGTCATCAATTTGACGTGCATCCAATGTTGTCACTTGCAAGCCTAAAACCATTACA
>PGTU02002455.1:0-10105 GCA_002896215.2 Cicer echinospermum
TGTGGGAATATTTTTTTAAAAAGTTTATACTTTGTTTTTTTTTTATTCCCACAGTCGGTTAGGTTGTTTCTCTATTCCTTCCAATCACTGTTACTTCATTGACCTTTACCTTTCGAAATTCCCACAGAGCGCAAAGTAATATCCCTAAAGCCAAAAAATTGAAAGAAAACTTTTAATTGAATCGAGTTTGGGTTAGTTGAACTTGAATTGAAGCTACTGAATAGTTGTTTATCAAATGGATCTGAGAGGATTATTGTTGTCGTTATTGATAACAATAATGACAGGTTTGGAAATGTTTTGCGATGCGAATGGAAATAATTTAGTGTTTCAGATGGAGCAACGAAAAACGAGTTTAACTGGATTTTTTTTTGTGCTGTTTTAGGCTTCTTATTATGACTTTTTTTTTTGAACAATATTAGTGAACAATATTTTTTTTTACTAATAAAATAAAGTTTATATTAGTGAACAATATTTTTTTAAATATTGTTTTATTTGGATATAATAAATATATGTTCAAGTCAAGTTTGACATTTTGAATGAGTTAATTGAAACTTGACGTCGCCAAAGTGACCTCTCTTGTCTAAATTGCTCGTGAAGAGTATCAAATGGTTGTGTATATGCTTATTCATGCGGGTATTGACCGGCCCAAAGGAAGGTTAACATTTGGCAGAATTACATGTACAATGCGATGATAAATGTGTGACAATTATTTGGTATACAGTGAGCAGTAAATCGGCCCAAAGGAAGGTTTATTGTTTGACATGTCTTATTTGTCAATAATTTGATCGTTGCAACAAGAGTACACTTAGCAGTTGGTTTATTGTCCAAAGACTGACATCAATGGTGCACTGGGTATCTTGAGATTGGTTAAATTCCATGATTTGAACATATGTATTTATTTATTTATTGATTTATTTTCCTATAATGTGATTTCTAAGTTTCGTTCTTTATTTAATTCACAGCATCGTTGCTTCCATATCTGGCAAATTGGAGTTCTATTCCTGTCCTTGATGGACAAATTAAGGAATGGAAAAGAGAACATTCTGGTTGTTCTTGGCTGCATGGATCTAGACCTTGCATTAAGAATTGAACGACCCCCTACTCCTAAGACTTCTAGTTCTTCTGAAGAAAAATTAGAGATGAGAAACTGGGATCGCTCAAATCGCATAAAGTCTTATGATCATAAAGCGTGGCATTCCTGAGGTCTTTAGAGGTGCTGTCTCGGATGAGATAGATAAGGCTAAAAATTTCCTTGTTGAGATGAAAAACGCTTTGAAAAAAGTGATAAGGCTAAAACAAGTTCTTTGCTCAGAATTTAAATTTCCATGAGTATCAAGGCAAGGGAAATATAAAGAGAGCACATTATGATGATGTCCAACATTGCTTCTAAGCTTAAAGGTCTAAAGCTTTGAGTTGTCAGATGACTTACTCATTCATTTAGTATTGTTGTCTCTTCCTTCGCAATTCAGTCAGTTTAAGGTGACTTATAATTGTCAAAGGGAGAAAATGACTCTTAAATAGCTCATTTCATTATGTGATGCAAGAGAGGACAGGCTGAAAGCAGATAAGACTGAAAGTGCTCACTTTACTAGCATCTGTAAAGACAAGGGCAAAAGGAAGAATTGAGCGACCAAGAACAAAGCTGCTGCAGAGGGTCCAAACAAAAGAAGCAGACTAAGGAAAACAACTGCTTCTTCTGCAGGGAGTTCTGGACGCGTGAAAGAAGATTGTGCAAATATCACGCTTGGCGTTTAAAAAGGTATGATTCTGTCTTGGTCTGTTCTGAGGTTAATTTAGCCTTCAGTACCCTGGAAACACTTTGTGGTAGACTCTGGTGCAACTACTAACATCAGTTGTTTCAATGCAGGGTTGCCTGAACTTCCGAAAGCCTAGTGATACTGAAAGATGCATCTATGTAGGAGATGAGAAGAAGGTAGAAGTTGAAGCCATAGGAAAATTTAGATTATTATTAAGTTCCGGTCATTATTTGGATTGAAAAAGACACTTTTGTTGTACCGTCATTTAGACGGAATTTGATCTCTATTTCTTATTTGGACAATCAGGATATTATTGTTCATTCGGGAATAAAGAATTTACTTTGTCTTTAAATTCGAATGTTGTTGGAACCAGTTTACTTTCTGGTTATGATAATCTTTATTTGTTGGAAACTGTGGCTAACTATAAATGAAACCTTGAATGTGGAATCACGTGGTACTAAGCGGAAAATTGACAATTTCAATTCAGGGGTGCTTTGGCACAAGCGTCTAGGTCACATCTCTAGAAATAGAATTGAACGACTTGTGTCAGATGAAATTTTAGACTCCATTGACTTCACAGACTTTAACTTTTGTGTGGCATGCATTAAAGGAAAACAAACTAAAGATAAGAAATTAGGCGCATATAGAGCTACAGACGTCTTAGAATTGATACATACGGACATCTGTGGGCCATTTCCAACTCCTTCTTGGAATGGTCAAACAATATTTTATATCATTCATAGACGATTATTCTAGATATGCCTACCTTTACCTAATTCACGAAAAGTCCCAATCAATAGACGTGTTCAAATCCTTTAAGGCAGAAGTTGAGAATCAACTTAAATAAAAGAATAAAAAGGTCAAATGCTGATCGTGGTGGTGAATACTACTACGGCATATATGACGGTTCAGGTGAACAACGTCCGGGACCATTTGCCAAATACCTAGAGGAATGTGGAATCGTCCCACAATACACTATGCCGGGTCACCCAGCATGAATGGTGTAGCTGAAAGACGAAACAAGACTCTTAAGGATATGGTAAGGAGTATGATTTGTCATTCCACCTTGCCAGAGTCACTCTGAGGAGAGGCATTAAAAACAGCAGCATACATTCTTAATAGAGTACCAACTAAGGCAACGGCTTAAAACACCTTATGAGCTTTGGATTGGGCGTAAGCCTAGTATGAAGCACCTTCATGTTTGGGGATGTCCAGCTGAGGCAAGGTCTTATAGGCCGAATGAAAAGAAATTTGAACCCGAACAATTAGCAGTTATTTTATAGGGTACTCAGAAAAATCAAGGGGCTATAAATTTAATGATCCTAATTTGAGAACAATTTTTGAGACGGGAACAGCAACGTTCTTTGAGGATATTGAGTTTGGGGGGGAAGATTAAGGTTAAAGATTTTGTCTTTGAGGAAGAATCGGTAACAATTCCAGAACTGATTCTTCCACCAATTGACTTTCCCATTATTGAACAAACTCAAGATGATCTGGTTGTTCAGGAAGAACAAAATTCATATCAAATTCAAGATCCTCAAGAACAAGTGCCTCAAGAGCTAGCTTCATTTGCGGAGATCCACTAGAGAAAGGAAAAATGCTATTTCGAATGATTATGTAGTATTTATCAATGAGGTAGAGGAAAAATGTTGGCATGACGGAAGACGACCCGCTCAACTTTCATCAAGCCATGCAAGATTCTTGTTCAGATAAGTGGATCGAAGCAATGAATGAGGAGTACAAGTCTATGCAAGACAATTCAGTTTGGGAACTTATCCCATTACCTGAAGGAGTGAAACCCATTGGTTGCAAATGGATTTTTAAAACCAAGCGGGATTCCAATGGTAATGTGGAGAGATATAAGGCACGTCTTGTAGCTAAGGGTTATACTCAAAAGGAAGGGATTGATTATAAAGAGACTTTCTCTCCGGTTTCATCGAAGGACTCTTTAAGAATAATCATGGCTCTTGTTGCTCACTTTAATTTGGAGCTTCATCAAATGGATGTAAAAAACAGCTTTTCTCAATGGCGACATTGATGAGACGATCTATATGGTGCAGCCAGAAAACTTTGTGTTGGGAGACCCAAAGAATATGGTGTGCAAACTAAGAAAATCCATTTATGGGCTAAAACAAGTTTCTCGTCAATGGTACCATAAAATTTCATCAATTAATTCTCTCATTTGGTTTTGAGATGAATACAGTTGATGATTGTGTGTATCATAAGTTCAGTGAGAGCAAGACATATTTTCCTGGTCTTGTATGTGATGACATACTGCTTGCCACTAACGATATAGGCATGTTGCACGAAACTAAGAAATTTCTATCAAAGCATTTGAGATGAAAGATCTTGGTGACACCTCTTTTGTATTAGGAATTCAGATACACCGAGACATATCTCGAGGTATTCTTGGATTGTCACAAAAGAGCTATATCAATAAGGTTCTCAAAAGGTTTGGGTTACAGGATTGCAAACCAGGGGACACCCCAGTTGCTAAGGGAGACAAAGTTTAGTCTCAAACAGTGCCCTAAGGGAAGTTTGGAAATTCAAGAAATGCAAAAGATCCCTTATGCTTCAGCTGTAGGGAGTCTTATGTATGCCCAAGTATGTACGCGTCCAGACATAGCGTTCATAGTAGGGATTTTAGGCAGATATTTAAGCAATCCAGGTCTTGACCATTGGAAAGCAGCCAAGAAGGTCATGAGATATTTGAAAGAGAACAAGAAACTACATGCTCACATGTAGGAGGTCAGACCAGTTAGAGATCACTGGGTACTCTGACTCGATTTTGCGGGATGCCAAGACAACTTAAGATCAACTTCAGGCTATGTCTTTCTGTTAGTTGGTGGAGCAGTTTCTTGGCGTATGCCAAGCAAGGTCTTACTGCTTCATCAACCATGGCAGCAAAATTCGTAGCAATTCATGAGGCATCTGACCAGGGCATTTGGCTGAGAAATTTTGTCACGGGCTGAAATAGTTGAAGGGATTGAAAGACCACTCAAGTTGTATTGTGACAATAGATCAGCAGTCCTGTATTCTAACAATAATAGGAGCTCAACCAAGTCAAAGCACATTGACATTAAGTTCCTAGTTGTTAAAGAGAAGGTACAAAGTGACAGATATCCATAGAACACTTAAGGACAAAACTCCATGATTGCGGATCCACTCACTAAAGGTCTACCACCCAAGGTCTTTCATGAGCATACTGCTCACATGGGTGTGCTACAGTTTGAGGAATCTTGATTTTAGTGGGAGTTTCGTCCATTATGTAATTCATGTTCTATGTTTAATTGTAAAGTACAAATACATTGTATTTGGACTTTCTGATCAGAAATAAAGTTTAAAGTATTCAGTTTTTGGTTACTTTGTACATTTAAGTTATGGTATGATCTCATTCGATAAAGTAGGACCAGTTGAAAATTGACATGCATTGACCAACTTCATGTAATTTTCATGCTACACTTTTCATAATGGGTCTATGTCATTTAGTTGTGTCAGTACGGTGATCATTGATGGGTTTAGTTATGCTTATTATGACGAAAGCCTCTTTGGTTCCATGTGCTGATATGATTAATGGACGAGACAATTTGGATTATACTCAAGGTAATTATAATGACATTTTTGACGTCATAAAGTCTAACACACTCCTAAGGATACATGTGTGACCAGTGGGAGATTGTAAGATTTATGGGTCACATATGTAAATTAATTAATAAAGTGTGTTAGGGTCATTATATATTAACTATAGCAAATAAACTAGGGGTCAAATAATATATAATAAGTTTTTATGGCTAAACAGCATAATAGTTATGCAAAATTAATAGTGGTAGATACCAGGCAGTTTCTAATTTAATGAGGGGCTGAATTAGAAATACTGCAATTTGGGATATAACTAATAATAGTTATCATATAGGGGTAATGGTCCCCAAGTTGCAAACACAATAAGACTATTCAGTTTCAAAACCCTTAAGGAGAAAAACTCTCTGCTCTCTCTATCCCCATCAAGAGAGCAAGGTCTTCAGGGTGTTTGCTGAGGAAGATCACCCAACCATTGCTCTATCATCATCATCCCGCAGGATTTCATCAATGGCAATTCCCACAGGTACGTATACGCTTCCGCCTTTGGTTATTCATCATGTAATTGACATGGATATGTTAACAAGTCTAATCAGAGCCTACCATGTTTAATTCATGATGAAATTCGGTTATTGTCTTTATTTTAGGATTCAATTTGGAATTTTGACATGATTGAAATCTTAGGGTTTGAAAATTTGGGAATTTGAATTTTCAAAATTACAAACTTATTGTCCATGTTTATAATTCTAGATTTTTTTGCTTGAATTATTTTAATGAATTATTTTTTTTAATGAAGCCTAATTATTTAAATAATTTTTAATCAAGCAAAATTATTTATTAAAATAATCTGTGGGAATATTTTTTTTTTAAAGTTATACTTTGTTTTTTTTTTATTCCCACAGTCGGTTAGGTTGTTTCTCTAGTCCTTCCAATCACCGTTACTTCATTGACCTTTACCTTTCGAAATTCCCACAGAGCGCAAAGTAATATCCTAAAGCCAAAAAATTGAAAGAAAACTTTAATTGAATCGAGTTTGAGTTAGTTGAACTTGAATTGAAGCTACTGAATAGTTGTTTATCAAATGGATCTGAGAGGATTATTGTTGTCGTTATTGATAACAATAATGACAGGTTTGGAAATGTTTTGCGTTGTGAATGGGAATAATTTAGTGTTTCATATGGAGAGACGCGAAAACGAGTTTAACTGGAATTTTTTTTTTTGGGTGCTGTTTTAGGCTTCTTATTATGACATTTTTTATTATTTTTAATTTTGAACAATATTAGTGAACAATATTTTTTAAATACTAATAAAATAAAGTTTATATTAGTGAACAATATTTTTAAATATTGTTTTATTTGGATATAATAAATATATGTTCAAGTCAAGTTTGACATTTTTGAAATGAGTTAATTGAAACTTGACGTCGCCAAAGTGACCTCTCTTGTCTAAATTGCTCGTGAAGAGTATCAAATGGTTGTGTATATGCTTATTCATGCGGGTATTGACCGGCCCAAAGGAAGGTTAACATTTGGCAGAATTACATGTACACAATGCGATGATAAATGTGTGACAATTATTTGGTATACATGTGAGCAGTAAATCGCCCAAAGGAAGGGTTATTGTTGACATGTCTTATTGTCAATATTTGATCGTTGCAACAAGAGTACCACTAGCAGTTGGTGTTATTGTCCAAAGACTTGACATCAATGGTGCACTGGGTATCTTGAGATTGGTTAAATTCCATGATTTGAACATATGTATTTATTTATTTATTGATTTATTTTCCTATATGTGAGTTTCTAAGTTTCGTTCTTTATTTAATTCACAGCATCGGTTGCTTCCATATCTGCAAATTTGAGTTCTATTCCTGTCCTTGATGGACAAATTTTAAGGAATGGAAAGAGAACATTCTGGTTTGTTCTTGGCTGCATGGATCTAGACCTTGCATTAAGAATTGAACGACCCCCTACTCCTAAGGACTCTAGTTCTTCTGAAGAAAATTAGAGTATGAGAAATGGGATCGCTCAAATCGCATAAGTCTTATGATCATAAAGCGTGGCATTCCTGAGGTCTTTAGAGGTGCTGTCTCGGATGAGATAGATAAGGCTAAAAAATTCCTTGTTGAGATGGAAAAACGCTTTGAAAAAAGTGATAAGGCTAAAACAAGTTCTTTGCTTCAGAATTTAATTTCCATGAAGTATCAAGGCAAGGGAAATATAAGAGAGCACATTATGATGATGTCCAACATTGCTTCTAAGCTTAAGGTCTAAAGCTTGAGTTGTCAGATGACTTACTCATTCATTTAGTATTGTTGTCTCTTCCTTCGCAATTCAGTCAGTTTAGGTGACTTATAATTGTCAAAGGGAGAAATGGACTCTTAATGAGCTCATTTCATTATGTGTGCAAGAAGAGGACAGGCTGAAGCAAGATAGGACTGAAAGTGCTCACTTTACTAGCATCTGTAAAGACAAGGGCAAAAAGGAAAAGAATTGAGGAGCCAAGAACAAAGCTGCTGCAGAGGGTCCAAAACAAAAGAAGCAGACTAAGGAAAACAAACTGCTTCTTCTGCAGGAGTTCTGGACGCGTGAAGAAGGATTGTGCCAAATATCACGCTTGGCGTGTTAAGAAAGGTATGATTCTGTCTTTGGTCTGTTCTGTAGTTAATTAGCTTCAGTACCTGGAAACACTTGGTTGGTTAGACTCTGGTGCAACTACTAACATCAGTTGTTTCAATGCAGGGTTGCCTGAACTCCGAAACCTAGTGATACTGAAGATGCATCTATGTAGAGCATGAGAAGAAGGTAAGAAGTTGAAGCCATAGGAAAAATTTAGATTATTATTAAGTTCCGGTCATTATTTGGATTAAAAGACTTTGTCAGTACCGTCATTTAGACGGAATTGATCTCTATTTCTTATTGGGACAAATCAGATATATTGTTCATTCGGGTAATAAAGGAATTTACTTTGTCTTAAAATTCGAATGTTGTTGAACCAGTTAACTTCTGGTTATGATAATCTTTATTTGTTGGGAAACTGTGAGCTAACTATAATGAAACCTTGAATGTGGAATCACGTGGTATAAGCGGAAAATTGACAATTTCAATTCAGGGTGCTTTGGCCACAAGCGTCTAGGTCACATCTCTAGAAATAGAAATTGAACGACTTGTGTCAGATGAAATTTAGACTCCATTGACTTCACAGACTTTAACTTTTGTGTGGCATGCATTAAAGGAAAACAAACTAAAGATAAGAAATTAGGCGCATATAGAGCTACAGACTCTAGAATTGATACATACGGACATCTGTGGGCCATTTCCAACTCCTTCTTGGAATGGTCAACAATATTTTTATATCATTTCATAGAGATTATTCTAGATATGCCTACCTTTACCTAATTCACGAAAAGTCCCAATCAATAGACGTGTTCAAATCCTTAAGGCAGAAGTTTAGAATCAACTTAATAAAAAGAATTAAAAGGTCAAATCTGATCGTGTGGTGAATACTACGGCATATATGACGGTTCAGGTGAACAACCCGGACCATTTGCCAAATACCTAGAGGAATGTGGAATCTCCCACAATTATCACTAGCCGGTCACCCAGCATGAATGGTGTAGCTGAAAGACGAAACAAGACTCTTAAGGATATGGTAAGGAGTATGATTTGTCATTCCCACCTTGCCAGAGTCACTCTGAGAGAGCATAAAAACAGCAGCATACATTCTTAATAGAGTACCAACTAAGGCAACGGCTAAAACACCTTATGAAGCTTTGGATTGGGCTAAGCCTAGTAATGAAGCCACCTTCATGTTGGATGTCACTGAAGGCAAGCTATAGGCCGACATGAAAAAAATTTGAACCCGCGAACATTAGCAGTTATTTTATAGGTACTCAGAAAAATCAAGGGGCTATAAATTTTATGATCTAATTTGAGAACAATTTTTGAGACGGGAACAGCAACGTTCTTTGAGGATATTGATTTGGGGGGAAGATTAAGGTAAAGATTTGCTTTGAGAAGACATCGGTAACAATATCCAGAACTGATTCTTCCACCAATTGACTTTCCCATTATTGAACCAACTCAAGATGATCTGGATTGTTCAGGAAGAAACAAAATTCATATCAAATTCAAGATCCTCAAGAACTAAGTGCCTCAAGAGCTAGCTTCATTGCGGAGATCCACTAGAGAAAGGAAAAATGCTATTCGAATGATTATGTAGTATTATCAATGAGGTAGAGGAAAATGTTGGCATGACGGAAGACGACCCGCTCAACTTCATCAAGCCATGCAAGATTCTCGTTCAGATAAGTGGATCGAAGCAATGAATGAGGAGTACAAGTCTATGCAAGACAATTCAGTTTGGAACATCCCATTTACCTGAAGGAGTGAAAACCATTGGTTGCAAATGGATTTTTAAAAACCAAGCGGGATTCCAATGGTAATGTGAGAATATAAGGCACGTCTTGTAGCAAGTTATACTCAAAAGAAGGGATTGAATTATAAAGAGACTCTCTCGGTTTCATCGAAGGACTCTTTAAGAATATCATGGCTCTTGTTGCTCACTTTAATTTTGGAGCTTCATCAAACATGATGTTAAAAAAAAACACTTTTCTCAATGGCGACATTGATGAGACGATCTATATGGTGCAGCCAGAACAACTTTGTGTTGGGAGACCCAAAGAATATGGTGTGCAAACTAAGAAAATCCATTTATGGGCTAAAACAAGTTTCTCGTCAATGGTACCATAAATTTCATCAATTAATTCTCTCATT
>PGTU02002462.1:0-10467 GCA_002896215.2 Cicer echinospermum
ATAATTTACGCAGCGGAAAAGTTTCTTCAATTATAAATCCAAAACATTTTTACATAACATCAAATGGTACATGGAACCCATCCAAAGATGATATCAAACTGATAATATTTGTATAAGTACAGTTTTCCAAAACTAAAGTACTCCAAACCAAAAAGAAGGACCCCTAGTCCCTATACATCATCCTAATCTGATCATCCTACCCAAAAGCTATACACCCTGAGTAATCTCCACGCGCCCCGTGAGATCCTCCTAACGTAACAACAGTCAAGCGTTCCCATCTCCATCCCTGTCCGTAGGGTACGAACCAGTAGGGCCGTCCTGACTCTCATCTGAGGGCAAAGCCCAGATTTCCACAATAGTGTAAAGGGTCCACCAACCAGAAAATAACAGTTAATCATCATAGCAATTAAGTTTTGAAATGCTCAAAAACACTATTTTAACTAAGCATGCACCTTAACAGATTTTCAATATTCGAAAAGTTCTACAGTACATTGCCAATGTGAAAATGAACGGTAAAATGCAGTTTCTCGATCTCCTTAATTAACACATGATGAAACAAGACATGCGTAGATCCATGAGCAATTAATCATACAACTATAAAAATGAGGGATTCACTGAGCCACTCGAATTGGGCATCCGATTGGGTGAAAGATTTTTAATGAAAATAGCATCCTGGGCTGAATCAATCGATTTGGCAATCGATGAACAGGGCGGATACGAAGCACCCTGGACTTAATACCAATCGATTTCCAAATCGATTTCCTGAAGCGATTTTTAGTGAACAATTTGTACACTCTGGCTTGAATTCAACGATTGGACAATCGATTGACAGTGAATAGCTGAGTGCCCCTTAGAACTTAATGGCCAAGTTCGATTGGGCAATCGATTTCGGAAAGGATTTTCAAAAAAACTGATTACAAAATCGATGGCTAATCGAATTTTGTTCATCTTGGCCAAGCCCCTGACTTCCACCAATCGATGGGAAATCGATTTCCACTGATCATTTTTCAAAATCATGAATTAACCTAAGTCTTTCACTAATCAGTTCACAAACTTAACACTTAGCAATTCTACGCGATTTACCACGGCCAATTGGGATTCTCGATAACCGATCATACTTACACACAATAATTAACACATAACATTAGCATTCTCAACGCAATTAACACGATAAATCAATTCAAATCAAATACGACTTCGCGTTGCCAAGCACCCTAATGCAAGCGCTATATGCCAAAATGCATGGACTCGAAATTCCAAAACCAAAACCCTCCTCGAAGGCCGTTAAATCATAATTGGTACGGCCTATCGCAGGCCACAAGTACCAATTACCGAGGTGCCACTATCACGGGCCAGCACGATTACTAGAAATGCGTAAATCAATAAACGTACCACCTATCACGGGTCAGTACAGTTTACCGAGGTGTCACCTATCACGGGTCAACACGATTTACTAAAAGAAAAAGACGGGAATCGTAAACGTACCGCCTATCACAGACCAGTACTGTTTACCTAGGTGCCACCTATCACGGGTCAGCACAAATTCACCAAAAATGTAAATCGTAAATGTACCACCTATCACGGGTCAGTACAGTTTTACCATGGTGTCACCTATCACGGGTCAACCGCGATTTTCTAAATAGTAACTCGTAAACGTACTACCTATCACGGGTCAGTACAGTTTACCAAGGTGTCACCTATCACGGGTCAACACGAATTACTAATAGTAAATCGTAAACGTACAACCTTATCACGGTCAATCAGTTTTACCAAAGGTGTCACCTATCACGGGTCGACACAATTTACCAATTGAAATGCATGAGCATACACAGACTCCATTCACACGATCGTTAAGCAAATGCAGATATTAAAAGATCCCCTTTTTTAATACCCATTTAACTCTAAACGACTTTCAAACAACATTAATTAAATAAGTCATTAAGAGATTCCCGTTCTTAATACCGATTTAACTTAATGATTTTCAAAACAAAACATTAAGCAAACAGTCATATTAAGAGATTCCCCATTCTTAATATACTTTTGACTAAACGGTTTTCTCGCAAAACATTCATAAACGAGTCATTAAGAGATTCCCATTCTTAATACTCATTTACCGAAACGATTTTCAAAAAAGATAGTAAGTAACGAGACATTAAGAGATTCCCCATTCCAACGCCCAGTTAACTTAAGCATTTTCCTAAATACACATTAAAGCAAACCGAGGTATTAAAAGATTCCCCATTTTTAATACTCGTTTAACTCTAATGGTTTTCAGATTCCACAGAAACAAATTCAAACATACTTTCACATTCAAACCATAATTCACAACAACCACACCAATTAACAACATCAAGTACGAACACACCAAATACAACGAACACAAAATCACGCAACATAACACCCAGATACATCCAATTTCATTTACCACGAAACATTCATCACTATAAACCGAAACCTAACTCTAAGGCTTTGTATCCATAACACACTAGTTTCGTTTCTCCCCAAATCGATACATTTAACCCTAACAATTCCTTCCCACCGACATACAGATAAGTCCCTAATGCAAGCTTAGAAGTTTGGAAGGAGGCCCTTACCTCACGTTAGCTTTATCGTGCTTTCCGGTCCTGCGAGAAATTCCGGTAAAATCTCCGCTCGCAACGCCGCTTCCAATATTAGTGCACTAGCACCGTAGCACGGAGGTGAGCAACTTTCCCTCTATCTCTTCGAGAAATGAGGTTTGGATCTAGAAGAAACGGAGGGGTTTGTGTTTGGATCTCAAAACCGTTTTTTTATCTTCGTTCACGAAATCAAAGAGGAAGAGTGGAGTTGCGAAAACCTTGAATCTAACTCACACCCGGACCTTCGGCGTCACTAGCTTTGAAGAAAAGGAAGCAACGAAAAGAGAAATGGAGAGGATGAATTTTGGTTTCTTGCGTGATGTTCAGAGGAAGGAGATGGAAATTTGGGAATTTCCTTCCTTTCTTTTTCTTTCCTTTGCTTTTCCTTTCTTCCTTTTTCCTTCCTTCCTTTATATACTATTTTCTTTTCCTTTTCCTTCCTTCTAGTTTTCCTTTCTTTTTCCCTCCAAGCAAACATACATATAAATAATAAATATAACTTAACAAATATCTCAAAATCTAGATATTTATTAAATTACCGTTTCACCCGAAACGCCTTAAATTCTCCGTAAAGGATTTTCCGCAGTTAAATTCAATTTATTTATCGACGAGAAATTCTAATTGGCATCGAAATATCTTTTTGATTATAAAACTCCAAAATATTATTAACTTTGGCTTAAAAGCCTCCGAGCCAAAATCCAAAATATACCAAAAATACATAAAAAGGTACTTTAAAATTATGGATACACATATAAAACCCGGTGACATATTAAATACAACAATTATTTCATTGTAATTCAGAAATTGAGTACTTATAATTCAATTAAGTGTCACTCTACCACCCTATCAGTTTATCAAACATGAACCACACAGACAAAATTGCTGGACAGCAACAGCAAAGAAAAACAACAACAAATAATGTTCAAAAATGATGCTAAGCAAGCACAATCTTCAGTCAAAACATCGCAGTCTCAAAATTATGTCATGTGTTGTGAAAGTATGAGTCATACGTGACTCCAAAAAAAACTCAAAAAAATTGAAACCTGTAAGTAATTAAATAAAACTGAATTAGTATAATTGGTAGGTTTATTAGTAAATCTCACTTACATCCTACATAAATAAAAATAGAACTAGTATACATTTCTTACTTAAAAGGGATTAAAAACAGGTCGACACCTTCCACTACTAGTTGTTGTTGAGCCTTGTTGAAGTTCTATGATGAATAAACAGTTAATAAATGAAATTAATTGTACAACAATACTAAATAATCTAAATTAAACAAGTACATAGACAAATTACATAACATGTTAGAAAATTCTCAGATATCTCCAAAATCTTCAGTCAAATAAGGAATTTAAAGTATGAGAAAGATAGCTACCAACTAGATTTGAGTGATAGATACACGCCTCCACCAGTGTTGATTGCACTCTTTGAAGCTACACTTTGACCACTGGTGTGGCATAGAATTTTTATTTTAAAGTTTGATGCCAAAAAAATGGGATAAGAAGCGCATTTTATGCTCTCCGTCAAATCAAAATGTCAAAAT
Organism: Cicer echinospermum; assembly: GCA_002896215.2. Classification (NCBI taxonomy): domain Eukaryota; kingdom Viridiplantae; phylum Streptophyta; class Magnoliopsida; order Fabales; family Fabaceae; genus Cicer; species Cicer echinospermum. The sequence goes on from PGTU02002462.1 coordinate 4,165, forward strand.
TTCTCATCATCCACTAACAAAGGTCACTTAAGTACCCTCTCAAGTTCATTTTCTTTATCAATAATATCTTTTCTCTTTAAGTGTTATTTAAAATGCATATGACTGTGCAAAAAGTGATGGATGTTTAGGTGGACAAATTGTTCAACAGCTGGGGAAATGCTTCTAGATTGGACAATGTCAATTACAGACACAACATTGTGATCATGTGCAAATTTGTACCAAGTGTACAATTCATTAAATTATCTTTAACATTTTTGACCTTCAACTTACCAAGATCCGTCACCATATGTGTCATTAAATGGATCCACTCAATAATATCTCAATTTATACTGAGGTCGCATATCACTTCAAATTAAATAAGTTGGATGATTTTTTTCTATGTCACCCCAATATTATCATATTTACCCTTATATATCTTAACTCATTACAACTACAACATTATTCAAATTCATTGATGCTTGTGTAAACTCACATAAAATAAAAGCTAAACGATAAAAAGTTGTGTGCAAGGACACTTGCTACGACGATGAATAAACCTTTGTCGCGTCAAAGAAAAATCTTTTAAAAAAAACTCATAAATGCTCGTGCTTTTCACCAATCTTTAGAAGTAGGAGGACCAGTAGATCTAAACCAAGCCAAATACCTAGGAATCATCACCTATCTAATTTATTTAAAGTTGTTTTATACTTTTCAGTAGCTTCCAACATGGGTGTAAGTTAAAATTCCATCTCGTGGAAACATTCAAGTCAAAGAAGTTTTTTACATGTTATATTACACACATTTCAATGCATTACTTGAATTTTAAAGCTCTTTTATGGAGATGATGTCACCAAACCCTAACAATATTTGTGAATAACTATGAATAGACAAATCTTGTTTTGTCAACCCATCTTGGACTACAAGTTCAATATATACCGGGCACATCATCTCATATGAAAATAATCCCTTTCACCCATTAACCCATTATTGTTCTTAAATTTATTTTTTTAAATAAGATACAACCACATCATTGGATGATTGCATTGTCAACAGTAATTGTAGCCACATTTTTAAGACCTCAACACCACTTTAACTTTCCTACCAAGAGGCCCCATTTGTGATTTGGCACTAAACTGAAGCTTATAATCATTTTTTGGGTAGTTTTTGTTCTTTATCAACGAAATGGGCATAATGGTATATAACTAAGATTTTAATGGACGTCCAATAGTTTGTAGTAAGTGCTACCATACTGCAATCAAAATGGAAATAGTATTTAAGCTTCAATTTTTAGCAAAATATAGCTGAAAACAATCCCTAGCAATAGACCTGTTCAAAACGGGCTACCCGACCCATTTAGCGCTGGCCCTAACGGTTGTGGGCTTCTTCAGACCAGACCAAAAAAACCCTATTTTAATATGTTACAAATTAAATACTACATGAGCCCAGCCATAGACAGGCTGCGGGCTGGGCAAGTAACCCATATATTTTTTATAATTTTTTTATTCATTATATTTTTAATTTCTTTGCAACTCTTTTAATTTGAAAATTTTCTTCTGCCCATTTAAAAACAATTATGGTATACTCTTTATACATTAAGTATGAATCAATTGATGAGTGTAAATTGTAAATGGATATTCAACTCAAGAAAAGCAACAACACTGAAATATGATATTCTAGATCATTAAAAATACACAATAGATTAACTAGATTCAAAATATTCAAAACAACACATTATCCAAAAAAAAACAACAATTAAAATAGAAGATTCAAATGCCACTGTGGTTATTAGAATACTCAAATTCCTACAAGTTATTCAATCAAAATGTTACAAATTATCAACAAGCAATGACATATTCAATTTTCTAAAAATTAATAATCAAAGAAAGAAAGAGCAAATGACCTTACCTCACATATATATAATGATGTATCTATCTTTTCTCTTCTAAAAGTAGGTTGCACTTGTGAGCCACTTTGATTAGAAGGAATCCCATGTTTTGACATACTCGGTTGTAGAGATTACGCAAGCTCTTTTCAACCCTTTCAACCTTCATCTTACTAGTGAGTGGATCAAATTTATGATACGCAAAATTTTTCAAAAAAATTGAGCTTTCTAGTTGGATCAAGAATAGCCTCAACTTCCAAGATCACACTATACTACTCCAAATACTTGTCAAATTTCTCTCTCATGTTATAGCCATTTTCTTCAATTACTTGATCTTCACTTTTCAAATAAACATTTAAAGACACTGTATCTTCCAATTTCTCCAAAGTACAAATTTGATGTAGGATAAAGAGATCTAGAGATCAAGTTTTGATATAATAAAATGGCTTCAAAAGCTCACACATTATTTCAACTTGTCTCCACCCATCACTTGTAGGACAACGCTTAAAACTTGTATCCACACAACTTTAATCTATAAAAAGGCACGACGATAGTTAATCACACTCTTAATCATTATAAAAATGGAGTTCCATCTAGTAACACAATCTGATCTCAACTCTATTTGTTGTATCAATCTCACCAACATTCTTAACATATTCAAAAAATGAGGTTTTGTTACCCTTACATAAGTCACACTTTGTCTAATTTTATTGCAATGCATCACTAATTATCTTAATCCATCTTGCACAATGAGGTTCAAGATATGAACACAACATCTTATGAAAGGATTCACCATTAAGCAACACGCTATTTGACAATCCTAAGTGTTCTTTCAATTTTTGTGTGCATAATATCGTTTGCATAAGCATTATCCAAAGTGATGGGAAAAATCATGTTTTTTCTATGCCTCCAATCATTCAACATTTGAAGCACATTTAACGCTAATTCTCGTCCTGTATGTGGGGGTCTCCATGTGAGAAAATGCTAGAATCTTATTTTGCCAAACTTCCAGTTGGCACTTACATAATGAAGCATTTAAAGAAATAAACCTTCATTGTGCGATGGCATTCCAACAAAAGAAGTCAAGCAACTCTCCCATGAATTTGAGTTAATTGTGATTTTAGTTTCTATTTTTCATCTCATAAATTTTTTCAAAACACTTTGGAAAAAAGTATTTCTTGAAATAAAAGAACAACCATCATTCGAAAATTTATGGTTTATTCTTCTAAGACCCTCCACTCAAATCATATTAAATGGGTACCATGTTGATAGCATTTCAGCAAGTGTACTGAATCGTTGCAAGTAATAATAAAACGGTAGTACCGAGTGTCGAACTCAAGGATTGCGTTTTACTATTGAATTATATTTGATTACTAGAATTGAACAAAAAGGTTCCCAAGTTGATTGAAATAATGTTTGAGATTAACAACAATAATAAAATTGATCTTTTATAATGAGAAAAATGTCAGGGATGAGTTTCACTTCGAATCCAACCTTGGTGTCTAATTTGATCCTAGTTACTGAATTCCTTTATTGAATTATTACCAAATTCTCTTTATTATTCTTGCCCTAATGTCTTAGTGACAGAACCTTTAATTCCAAAGTAACCCCTAATTCCTTAGTGGATTTAAGATTAGAATTAAGCATTACCGTATAGAAATTCTCTTGTAATTATTGCTTTGCAACTAATTTAATTGGTTTCATGACCTGCATCTATCCCTAGACTACAAATTCATGAATTTCTCATCTCAAGCATTCGTAAAGTCCACTTCCGTTTCAAAATACAAATCGTAGAACATTTTAATGTTGATCAAGCAATAAAAAGAATTAAGCACAGAGATGAGAAAAATAATTCAATAAACTCATTCATATAACTAGAAATCAAATCAGAAAAATAAGGGTTTCATCTGGTTACACTCATCCCTAACAAATAGGGTTTAGTTACTCATGACAGAGATACAAAAGATAAGGATTAAAGAAGAATTACAAGAATGATTCATGGATGATTCTTGATAAAACTGCTTCAATGGCGTTAGAAACGGCCGTCTTTGAGTTTATGTGCTAGGGCACAAGTCTCCCAAGTTCCCAAGAGTCAAAAAAGATGCATAAACAGTAAAAATTTGCGTTTTTATGATTGCTGATGCGCGTCATGCGCCCCAGGCGCGCTCCAGGCGCGCGTTGACAAAACTGAAACACGATAAATGCACTCCAGGCGCGTTTTGACAGAACTGAAACACACGAAATGCGCTTCAGGCGCACAACATCTACTGTCTGATGTATTTTGCATTTTTTCATCTTTTGCGTCTGAAGTTGGTCCCGGTGTCTTCATGAAAGTTGTAGATATGGATCTTAGCTTTCATTAGCACTTGGAGTGACACTAATTGGACATCTAGAACTCCAGATATGACTGAAATACTCCACATATATCATGTTGATTTTTCACAAAAAATCAAGCCACTGCACTTAAACAAAACGCAATGTAAAATACGACAAATTCCTACTTAGATCAACGAAATAAAAACCAAAAAACATTTTATTTAATCAAAAGAACAAGAATCACAAAATGTCATCAAAAATCCTAATTATAACTGATGATTGAGGATAAAATAAGACTAAAACAGTGGGATAAATATTGCAGTATGATGAAGATAGTCATCACATGTACTGATCATCATTTCAACTAAGATTCACGATTAACCTTAGGATCAATTTTTTTCTTTTCAATTTTCTTCAACACCAATAAGCATATCATCACATCATGAGACTTATGGATCCTTTTACAATAATCAACATGACAACTTAACATGAGAAGTTCTGTTAGCTGAAACACACTCAATAATTTCCATGTAAGACCCATAATTTTTTAAAGTACCTTTTATGTATTTTTTGGTATATTTTGGATTTGACTCGGAGGCTTTTAAGCAAGTTAATCATTATTTTCTTGGAGTTTTATAATCAAAAAGATATTTCGATGCCAATTAGAGTTTCTCGTCGATAAATAAATTGAATTTAACTGCGGAAATTACTTTACGGCTAATTTAAGGCGTTTCGGGTGAAACGGTAATTTAATAAATATCTAGATTTTGAGATATTTGTTAAGTTATATTTATTTTATATTCATATGTTTGCTTGGAGGGAAAAAGAAAGGAAAACTAGAAGGAAGGAAAAAGAAAAGAAAATAGTATATAAAGGAAGGAAGGAAAAAGGAAGAAAGGAAAAGCAAAGGAAAGAAATAGAAAGGAGGGAAAATTGAATTTTCCATCTTCTTCCTCTGCACTCACGTGAGCTTTAACCAAAAATCCATCCTTTCTCCATTCTTCGTTTTCGTTGCTTCCTTTCTTCAAAGCTAGTGACCCAAGGTTGTGTGTGAGTTAGATCAAGGTTTTCGTAACTCCACTCTTCCTCTTTGATTCGAAAACGAAGAAATACGGTTTTTGAGATCCAAACACAAACCCCTCCGTTTCTCCTTGATCCAAACCTCTTTTCTCGAAGAGATAGAAGGGAAAGTTGCTCACCTACGTGCTACGGTGCTAGTGCACTAACTTGGAAGCGGCGTTGCGAGCGGAGATTTTACCGGAATTTCTCGCGGAACCGGAAACTCTCGATAAAGCTAACTTTGAGGTAAGGGCTCCTTCCAAACTTCTAGTTTGCATTAGGGACTTATCTGTGGTTGTGTGGGAAGGAATTTGTTAGGGTTTAATGTATCGATTTGGGGAAAAACCAAACTAGTGCGTTATGGGTAAAAACCTTAGAGTTAGGTTTTGTTCATAGTGATGAATGTTTCGTGGTAAATTTGAATGTCAATGTGTATGATTATGGGTAAATGAAACTTGATGTTTGTTAATTGGTGTAGTTGTTGTGAATTATGGTTTGAATGTGAAAGTATGTTTGAATTTGTTTCTGTGGAATTGAAAACCATTAGAGTTGAACGAGTATTAAAAATGGGGAATCTTTTAATACCTCGGTTTACTTAATGTGTATTTGAGGAAAATGTTTAAGTTAACTGGGCGTTGAGAATGGGGAATCTCTTAATGTCTCGGTTACTTAACTATCGTTTTTGAAAATCGTTTCGGTAAATGAGTGTTAAGAATGGGAAATCTCTTAATGACTCGTTTACTGAATGTTTTGCGAGAAAATCGTTTAAGTCAAAAGTATATTAAGAATGGGGAATCTCTTAATATGACTGTTTGCTTAACGTTTTGTTTTGAAAATCATTAAGTTAAATCGGTATTAAGAACGGGGAATCTCTTAATGACTTATTTAATTAATGTTGTTTGAAAGTCGTTTAAGTTAAATGGGTATTAAAAATGGGGAATCTTTTTATATCTGCATTTGCTTAACGGTTGTTGTGAATGGAGTCTGTGTATGCTCATGCATCTCATTTGGTAAATTGTGTCGACCCGTGATAGGTGGCACCTTGGTAAACTGTACGGACCCGTGAT
>PGTU02002463.1:0-18132 GCA_002896215.2 Cicer echinospermum
AGTTTGGTCATTGGCATTATAAATTTAGTCTTTAATCCTCCCTAGGCTTATTCTAGTCAATTAGGATGTTTTAACCCAATCTTTCTGTAGCATCAAAAGTGTGTATTTGTGTCATTGCGAATAACATTAGGTCATTTCTTGTCACCTGATACTTAATCTAGCCAATTGGGTTTTAACCATCTTGTGCATGCAATAACTCATTATGTTGTCTATGGATTAACTTTAGGTCATTTTTCGTCAACTCCTAGGTTATCAGTTCCAATTTAGGGGTTATTAACGCAATCTTTGTTGCAATCCAAAGTGTGTTTGGTCATTGGATAACATTTAGCTCACTTTCGTCCTCCAGTATTATCTTGTCCGGAAATTAGAGTTTTAACATCCATCATTGTGCATGCATTAAGTTAATTGTTCATTGGATAATCATTTAGGTATTTTCGTCCTCCTAGGTATTCTGTCAATTAGGGTTTTAACCAACCATTGTCCATCCATATAGGTGAGTTGTTGTTACATCGGATTAACAGGTCATTTTCTTTCAACCCTAGCTTATTCTAGTCCAATTAGGGTTTTTAACCAATCTTGTGCATCCAATAAGTTCATTTGTGTCATTGGATTAACATTTAGGTCATTTTCGTCTCTCCCTAGGCTTATTCTTGTCCAATTAGGGGTTTTAACAATCTTGTGCAATCCAATAAGTGTGTTTGTGTCATTGGATGAACATTTAGGTCATATTTTCGTCCTCCCTAGGCTTATTCTTGTCCAATTAGGGTTTTTTAACCAATCTTGTGCATCCAATAAGTTCATTTGTGTCATTGGATGAACATTTAGGTCATTTTCGTCCTCCCTAGGCTTATTCTTGTCCAATTAGGTTTTTAACCAATCTTGTGCATCCAATAGGTGATTTGTGTCATTGGATGAACATTTAGGTCATTTTCCTCCTCCCTAGGCTTATTCTTGTCCAAATTAGGTTTTTAACCAATCTTGTGCATCCAATAAGTTCATTTGTGTCATTGGATTAACATTTAGGTCATTTTCGTCCTCCCTAGGCTTATTCTAGTCCAATTAGGGTTTTTAACCAATCTTGTGCATCCAATAGGTGTGTTTGTGTCATTGGATTAACATTTAGGTCATTTTCGTCCTGGCTTATTCTAGTCCAATTAGGGTTTTTAACCAATCATGTGCATCCAATAAGTTCATTTGTGTCATTGGATGAACATTTAGGTCATATTCGTCCTCTTGTCCAATTAGGGGTTTTTAACCAATCTTGTGCATCCAATAAGTTCATTTGTGTCATTGGATGAACATTTAGGTCATTTTCGTCCTCCCTAGGCTTATTCTTGTCCAATTAGGGTTTTTAACCAATCTTGTGCATCCAATAGGTGTGTTTGTGTCATTGGATGAACATTTAGGTCATTTCGTCCTCCCTAGGCTTATTCTTGTCCAATTAGGGTTTTTAACCAATCTTGTGCATCCAATAAGTTCATTTGTGTCATTGGATGAACATTTAGGTCATTTTCGTCCTCCCTAGGCTTATTCTTGTCCAATTAGGGTTTTTAACCAATCTTGTGCATCCAATAGGCGTCATTTGTGTCATTGGATGAACATTTAGGTCATTTTCGTCCTCCCTAGGCTTATTCTTGTCCAATTAGGATTTTTAACCAAATCTTGTGCATCCAATAGTCATTTGTGTCATTGGATGAACATTTAGGTCATTTTCGTCCTCCCTAGGCTTATTCTTGTCCAATTAGGTTTTTTAACCAATCTTGTGCATCCAATATGCGTGTTTGTGTCATTGGATTAACATTTAGGTCATTATCGTCCTCCCTAGGCTTATTCTTGTCCAATTAGAGTTTTTAACTAATCTTGTGCATTCAATAAGTGTCATTTGTGTTATTGGATTAACATTTAGGTCGAATTTTCGTCCTCCCTAGGCTTATTCTAGTCCAATTAGGGTTTTTAACCAAATCTTGTGCATCCAATAAGTTCATTTGTGTCATTGGATGAACATTTAGGTCATTTTCGTCCTCCCTAGGCTTATTCTTGTCCAATTAGGGTTTTTTTAACCAATCTTGTGCATCCAATAAGTGTGTTTGTGTCATTGGATAAACATTTTAGGTCATTTTTTCGTCCTCCCTAGGCTTATTCTTGTCCAATTAGGGTTTTTAACCAATCTTGTGCATCCAATAAGTTCATGTTTTGTGTCATTGGATTAACATTAGGTCATTTTCGTCCTCCCTAGCTTTTTTCTAGTCCAATTAGGGGTTTTCAACCAATCTTGTGCATCCAATAAGTTTATTTGTGTCATTGGATTAACATTTAGGTCATTTTTGTCCTCCCTAGGCTTATTCTAGTCCGATTAGGGTTTTTAACCAATCTTGTGCATCCAATAAGTTCATTTGTGTCATTGGATAACATTTAGGTCATTTTCGTCCTCCCTAGGCTTATTCTTGTCCAATTAGGGTTTTTAACCAATCTTTGTGCATCCAATAAGTTCATTGTGTCATTGGAATTAACATTTAGGTCATTTTCGTCATCCTCCCTAGGCTTATTCTAGTCCAATTAGGGTTTTTAACCAATCTTGTGCATCCAATAGGTTGTTTGTGTCATTGGATTAACATTTAGGTCATTTTCGTCCTCCCTAGGCTTATTCTTGTCCAATTAGGGGTTTTAACCAATCTTGTGCATCCAATAAGTTCATTTGTGTCATTGGATTAACATTTAGGTCATTTTCGTCCTCCCTAGGCTTATTCTTGTCCAATTAGGGTTTTAACCAATCTTGTGCATCCAATAAGTTGTTTGTGTCATTGGATGAACATTTAGGTCATTTTCGTCCTCCCTAGACTTTATTCTTGTCCAATTAGGGTTTTTAACCAATCTTGTGCATCCAATAAGTTCATTTGTGTCATTGGATTAACATTTAGGTCATTTTCGTCCTCCCTAGGCTTATTCTTGTCCAATTAGGGTTTTTAACCAATCTTGTGCATCCAATAAGTTCATTTGTGTCATTGGATGAACATTTAGTCATTTTCGTCCTCCCTAGGCTTATTCTTGTCCAATTAAGGGTTTTTAACCAATCTTGTGCATCCAATAAGTTCATTTGTGTCATTGGATGAACTTTTAGGTCATTTTCGTCCTCCCTAGGCTTATTCTTGTCCAATTAGGGGTTTTTAACCAATCTTGTGCATCCAATAAGTTCATTTGTGTTATTGGATGAACATTTAGGTCATTTTCGTCCTCCCTAGGCTTATTCTTGTCCAATTAGGGTTTTTAACCAATCTTGTGCATCCAATAAGTTCATTTGTGTCATTGGATTAACATTTAGGTCATTTTCGTCCTCCCTAGGCTTATTCTTGTCCAATTAGCGTTTTTAACCAATCTTGTGCATCCAATAGGTGTGTTTGTGTCATTGGATGAACATTTAAGTCATTTTCGTCCTCCCTAGGCTTATTCTAGTCCAATTAGTGTTTTTAACCAATCTTGTGCATCCAATAAGTTCATTTGTGTCATTGGATTAACATTTAGGTCATTTTCGTCCTCCCTAGGCTTATTCTTGTCCAATTAGGGTTTTTAACCAATCTTGTGCATCCAATAAGTTCATTTGTGTCATTGGATGAACATTTAGGTCATTTTCGTTCGTCTAGGCTTATTCTTGTCCAATTAGGGTTTTTAACCAATCTTGTGCATCCAATAAGTTCATTTGTGTCATTGGATTAACATTTAGGTCATTTTCGTCCTTCCTAGGCTTATTCTTGTCCAATTAGGGTTTTTAACCAATCTTGTGCATCCAATAGGTGTGTTTGTGTCATTGGATTAACATTTAGGTCATTTTCGTCCTCCCTAGGCTTATTCTTGTCCAATTAGGGTTTTTAACCAATCTTGTGCATCCATTAAGTTCATTTGTGTCATTGGATTTACATTTAGGTCATTTTCGTCCTCCCTAGGCTTCTAATTTAGTGTAACCATCTTGTGCATCCATGTTAGGTAATCATTTTCGTTACCAATCTTGTGCATCATTTGTGTCATTGGATAAACATTTAGGTCATTTTCGTCCTCCTTAGGCTTATTCTAGTCCAATTAGGGTTTTTTAACCAATCTTGTGCATCCAATAGGTGTGTTTGTGTCATTGGATGAACATTTAGGTCATTTTCGTCCTCCCTAGGCTTATTCTAGTCCAATTAAGGTTTTTAACCAATCTTGTGCATCCAATAAGTTCATTTGTGTCATTGGATGAACATTTAGGTCATTTTCGTCCTCCTTAGGCTTATTCTTGTCCAATTAGGGTTTTTAACCAATCTTGTGCATCCAATAGGTGTGTTTGTGTCATTGGATGAACATTTAGGTCATTTTCGTCCTCCCTAAGCTTATTCTTGTCCAATTAGAGTTTTTAACCAATCTTGTGCATCCAATAAGTTCATTTGTGTCATCGGATTCACATTTAGGTCATGTTCGTCCTCCTAGGCTTATTCTAGTCCAATTAGTGGTTTTAACCAATCTTGTGCATCCAATAAGTTCATTTGTGTCATTGGATTATCATTTAGGTCATTTTCGTCCTCCCTAGGCTTATTCTTGTCCAATTAGGTTTTTTAACCAATCTTGTGCATCCAATAGGTTGTGTTTGTGTCATTGGATTAACATTTAGGTCATTTACGTCCTCCCTAGGCTTATCCTTGTCAATTTAGGGTGTTTTAACAAATCTTTGTGCATCTGATAGGTGTGTTTGTTGTTGATTATTATGACCTCGAAATAATCAGAATATGTCAGTCTTTAATCAAATTAAAGCTATATTACATACACAGCGGAATTATAAAGCGGCATACACGATTAGCAATTAAAAGTAAAAAGATAAAGGATAGAATGCACCAAGATTTATCCTGGTTCAGTTGTCAACGAGACAACCTACATCCAGTCCTGACAATCTAACTTGGGATTTCAGCTTTTTCTCCAATAGAAAGAATTGTGAATTGTTTACAGATTGTCCAGTTTCCTTGAAACCTATCTATCTCTCACAATCTCTTTCCTATTGCTCACCCTTTGATCCTTGTAGTCAATCAGCAGACTCACACAAAATCAAAGTACAACTCCTTCTTGATGAGGCCTCTCACCCAAGAAGATCGCCAGCAGTTTCTAGCTGGATTTCTATCAGTCGTTTTCTTTTACAAAGTATTTATTACAAACAGAAATAAAAAGAAGTAGTAACAAAAGTCTTCAATCTTTAACAATGTGTCTTCTCACAAATCTGGTTATTCAAGAATGGATTATGAGAACATTGTCTTTTCTCTCAAGAATACTTTTTCAGCTCTCTCAATGATTAAAGGATAATCTTTTTGGCTTCGATCTGAAAAAAGCAATCTCAGTATGTTAACAATTGTTGTTGAGAGTTCTTCAGTATTATCAAGAATATTCAAAGTGTTTATTAGATTGTTATTGAGAGAATGATTGAAAACAGTTTATATAGTTTCTGAAAAACATCTTAATAAATCGATTTGCCAATCGATGCATTAAAGTTATAAAACAGTCTAATCGATTTGCAATCGATTATCGCGTGTCTTGTGTTTCTTGAATCTTGAAACTATATAAGCCAATCGATTTATCAATCGATTCTTTAAACAAACTCTTTTCAGTGATTATGTTAAGACTTATATGCATCGATTTCATAATCGATTGCAGGTGTTATGTTCAAAGTAAAAATCACACCAATCGATTACGTAATCGATTTATTAAGTCTCATAATCCGATTTACAAATACTCAGAATCGATTTGTCAACAAGCTCAAAGTTCACTGTGATTTCAAAAAGTTCTGTCAATCGATTTTGCCAATAGATGTGTTCAAGACAGTGACTCAGCTATTTGATGCTTAATCAACGTGCCAATCGATTGTTTGTATTTGCTTGAAAAGTTCTTACCTGATGTTTAGTTCAATCGATTTCCCAATCGATTGCAACCAAACTTAACACGATCGAAATACACACAATAGATTGTCCAATCGATTGTGTTTGTCACAGGGTAAGTTTATTTTTCAAATATTATCTAAGCAATCGATTTTGCCAATCGATTACCCTGGAAATTGGATCCTCACTGTGACTTGATCAATCGATTTGCCAGTCGATGGTTTCAATCAGTTTTTGATTTGTGATATGTACAATCGATTTGCCAATCGATTAGCCTGAAAACAGGTTGCCACTGACTTGTGCAATTTTCATTTCTAATTGTGCCAGTCGATTGCCTAATCGATTTATACAATCACAAACAGTTATGTTTCCTTACACCCTTGTTATGAAATCGATTGCCTAATCGATTTACGCAGTCAATGATCAACTTTTGTTGATTTCTTGTGTTCCAAGCAATTTGTATCAAGTGTGTAGGATTGAATTGTTGTTCCTGAAATCTTGCTCAATTAGAATGTTAGATTTGTCATATGATGTATCAACATTGTATGTTTGTTAATTATGTCAAAATTAGGATTCAAGGACTAAAGTCCAACAATCTCCCCCTTTTTGCATAAGTGACAATCATACAATTTTAACTTGAGTTGATATTTCAAGACACAATATTAACAGCATTTCATAGCAAATATGTACCATTACCATAGAAACAGAAGTATCAGAGCATCTTAGCATAACAGTACACATGCTATTATATTACAGTAATTCATTTAACAGTAATCATCAGAGCAAAGTAAATGCAACAAAAGTTAGCAAGTTATAATTTTTCACCCCCTTTGTTAGTTAAGGCAAAAAGACAGAAAAAAAAATTCCTCCCCCTATGTTAAACAACATAAGCAGTGGGGATTGAAATCATAAAACATTGTATATCAGAGTGTAACAGTTCAATTAAAAATCAGAGCAATTAATGAGCATATCAGAGTATGAAGACAGATGAATTCAGAGAGTAATGAAATAAAAGTTTTTGTTCATTATAGATATAGATCAAATGAGTATAACAAGTCATAGCAAAACAGCACAGATCCTAAAACTCCTAATCTCCTAGTCTAGGCTGGTCCTCACTATTATCTACGGGAGAGGCAGAGACCGCTGTATTACTCTCAGCAGGTGTCTCCTCAACGTGAGTCTCAGGGTGATCTACGGAGTTGGGTTAGGTTCCTCTGCTGCTTGACGACCTATATCTGCAATGTCTTCAAATGACAGTTTGATACCCAAGTGAGCTTGAATCGCATCCACATCTTGAACAACCGAATTTAAGGATGCCTGGAGAGTCCTTAAGTTAGCTTCCATTCTGGATTGTGATTCTAGCATCTTGGCATTATGTGCCATCTGAGCTTCTATGAATTCCATTATCTTAGCAACAAGATCAGGAGGGGCTGAGGCAGTAGCAGTTTGAGTCTGAGGTTGTGGCTGAGGTTGTGCTGGGTTCAACAGTAGCTTGAGGTCTTATCCATACACCATGTAGGCTTTTTAATTGCATTTGATTTACAATTGATTCTCCAAAAATCAGAGTGGTTTTTGCAGATTCTTCATTACAAACGAAACCTTGAAATGTTTAAGAATCTTTGTGATCAGCTGTGGGATAAGGCAACATAATCTTGCTCTGTGAAGCTTCCAGCATGTGCCTTAGCACAATCCAAGTCCAGCTCATTCTGAGCTCTTTTGATAAGCCCCATAACAGTAGTATGTCCAGTTTCTGAACTACTGCATGGTTGCCTGAACAAGGGTACAAGCATTCTGGTCAGAGTGTACATCAACATCCGATGTTGGACCTTCATTTGACCCATTGGTAAAGAAATGGTTTCCACAAAACCATCAATCATCAGGTCCTTTACTGAAGCATGCCTGTCAACAAGACTCTTCCCAACCTTCTTCAGCCGTATCAGCTTCAGAACTGCCGTCGATGGATTTTCCGTAGAAAAGGCAATCCTGATAAGGTAGAAAAGTCATCAAATGACATAGCAATCTTTTTACCTTTGACTTGAGCCTTAAACCCTTCTTCTGTTAGCTTAAACGTAGAATAAAATTCCCTAATCAAACGCGGATAGCTGTCGAGTGTAGAAGATAGAAAGCTCTCAAGTCCGTGAAAACGCAAATGATTCTGAAACGTAAAACCGTCAGTATCAAAGTATGCAAAAATCCAGAGTTCTACCCTCATGGATTTTTCTCTTCAGAAAATCTGATGGTATTGAAGATTCAACATCTTTTTCCTTGGATGCGTGTACTTTCTTGGCAGGGGGTGAGGAAACAGATTTCTTCTTCCTCTTTTGTGAAATTACTTTCATGGCATCAGCCATGAGTTTTTCCGTTGGGGTTCTTTTCGCTTTTTAGGCTTTTCTTGGATAGGAGCGGGTGCTTTGCCTTTGTCTTTGGCAAGTATTTTGTGTGGTGGTATGGGTACTCTTTTTGTTAGAGTGGGTGGTGGTGAAGGGGTTTCACTTGTTGAAGATGATGAAGGTGAAGGAGTCCTTGGCTGGGTTTGTTTTACTCTTGCCATACTTGTAGATTGAAGTAGATAGATTGTAGATTGAGTGTAGATATCAAAAACAATAACAATAACAGAGAGAGAAGGATGAAGCAGATTGAGAAAATATGTGAAAACTGAGGAAATGCAGTGCAGAAATCGATTGAGAACTGTTCCTATTTAAACCCTTAATCATGTAAATCGATTCCCAAATCGATTAGGTTACCGTTACTGGTAAGTCAATTGATTTCGTAATTATTACTCATAACGGCTTGTCACAACGGTTATATTTCAAATCGATTTCCAAATCGAATTCCA
Organism: Cicer echinospermum; assembly: GCA_002896215.2. Lineage (NCBI taxonomy): Eukaryota > Viridiplantae > Streptophyta > Magnoliopsida > Fabales > Fabaceae > Cicer > Cicer echinospermum. The sequence continues at coordinate 8,722 of PGTU02002463.1, forward strand.
GTTTTACTTAATCGATGTCCAAATCGATTGTCTTAACGTTAAAAGACGAACTAATCGATTTCCCAATCGACGCTCGGGCAAGTTAAAAAAAAATTTCTGAACTTTGAATTCTGGGGTCAAAGCAATCGATTCCCAAATCGATTTTATAAACCATTTACCATGAAGGTAATCGATTTCCAAATCGATTTAACTGAAGAAACAACTGCAAACACCAGAAATCCCATGATCATACCTCACTAGGATCAATAATCCTAGTTTCATCCTTATATACAGAAAGATTTCTCTTGGTAAAGCTTTGTGAAGATGTCCGTTAACTGTTCGGCAGTGTTAACATACTCAAGCTTAATGATTCCATTTGAAAGTGGTCTCTTATAAAATGATGTCTTACTTCAATGTGTTTGGTCCTGGAGTGCATACTGGATTCTTGGTTATACTTATTGCACTTGTGTTATCACACATGATAGGTACTGTTCCCAACTCAACACCAAAGTCCAATAAGTGCTGTTGCATCCAAAGTATCTGAGCACAACAGCTCCCAGCTGCAATATATTCAGCTTCAGCAGTTGATAAAGTGATGCTTGTCTGTTTCTTACTAAAACCATGACACAAGAGAGTTTCCAAGTAAATGACAAGTTCCTGAGGTACTTTTCCTGTCAAGTTTACATCCGGCAAAGTCTGAATCTGAGTAACCAACCAAAGTACAAGTTGATCCTTTTGGATACCACAATCCAAGACTCTTAGTTCCTACCCAAGTATCTGAAATTCTCTTAACTGCACTGAATGAGATTCCTTTGGATTTGATTGATACCTTGCACACATACAAACAATGAACATGATGTTTGGTCGGCTTGCTGTAAGGTAGAGCAGAGAACCTATCATACCACGAAATCTAGTAACATCTACAGGTTTACCTTTCTCATCTCGGTCTAAGAAATTTCCTTGACTCATGGGCATGTATCAATGGATTTTAGTTTTTCAAAGTTAAATTTCTTTATCAAATCAGAATAGTATTTAGATTGACTAATGAAAATGCCTTGCTTGCTTTGGTTATTTGAAATCCCAAGAAATATGACAGTTCACCCTCATTGACATTTCAAATTTACCTTTCATCAAATTTTCAAATTCTTTGCACAGTTTATTATTTGTAGATCCAAATATTATGTCATCAAACATATACTTGGACAAGCAAGATATCATTTCCAGTAGTTTTTGTGAAAAGGGTCTTGCAACATTTCCTCTTTAAAAAGTTTTGTTGAATAAGGAAATTGTTGAGCTTCTCATACCAAGCTCTTGGAGCTGTTTTAACCCATAGAGGGCCTTTGAGAGCTTATACACATGATTAGGAAAAATCAGGATTTTCAAAACCAGGTGTTTGGCTAACAAAAACTTCCTCTTGAAGGTCACCATTGAGAAAGGCACTTTCCACGTCCATTTGATAAAGATTAAAGTCCATTATACAAGCATAAGCCAATAAAATTCTTATGGCTTCTAATCTAGCTACTGGGGCATAGGTTTCATCAAAATCTATTCCCTCCTTTTGACTATAACCCTTGGCTACTAGTCTAGCTTTGTTCCTTTCGTTATCACACCATTCTCATCCAACTTGTTTCTAAACACCCATCTGGTTCCTATGACATGCTTACCCTCTGGCCCAGGTACTAAACTCCACACCTTGTTTCTCTCAAAACTGGTTTTAACTCCTCTTGCATAGCAAGTATCCACTCACTATCTAACAGGGCTTCCTTAATGTTCTTAGGTTCAATCTGAGATACAAAGGCTGTAAAGTTACAAAACTGACTAAGGCTTCTCCTAGTTGCAACACCTTTAGAGATATCGCCTATAATGTTGTCTAAAGGGTGGTTTCTGTTGAACTTCCATTCCTTAAGGCAACTGACTGGTTTCTGTAGGTTCTAACAAGGTCTGATCTAGTTGGAGGGTCAGCTATAGGTTGTTCTAGTGGTTCAGATTCTACAACTTCGTCCAAAATGTCATCAACCTTAGAAGAGTTTGTTCAAGTTTTCTGTAAATGATTCATCAAACTTTACATGAACTGAATCTTCTATGCTCTTTGTTCTTTGTTGTAGATTCTATAGGCCTTACTAGTTTGGAATATCCTAAAGAGATACTTTCATCTGCCTTAGGGTCAAACTTTCCTAGGTGTTCTTTGCCATTGTTCAACACAAAGCACTTACAACCAAAAGATTCTAAAGTAGGAAAGGTTTGGTTTCTACCCTTGTAAAGCTCATAGGGTGTTCCTAAGCAGGGCCTAATGAGAATTCTATTTACAACATGAGTGGATGTACTAATTGCATCTGCCCAAAAGTACTTAAGGTAGGTTGGAGTCCTTAAGCATGGTCCTAGCTAACTCTTCTGGGATCTATTTTCCTCTCCACTACCCCATTCTGCTGTGGTGTCCTAGGGGCAGAATATATGTGGTTGATTCCATGTAGTTCACAATAATTTTGAATAGCATCATTTTGGAATTCACCTCCATGATCACTTTATTGAAACAATTTTCTGATCATTCTCATTTTGAACTAAAGCAGCAAAATTTCTTAAAAACTGAGAATGTATCACTTTTATGAGCTAGAAAATAAGTCCATGTGAACCTTGAGTAATCATCACCAGCACATATCCATACAGGTTTCCACCTAATGTATGTGAGCAATTATTTTATGCCAAAGCCATGTTTCATCTGAATTGGATAACAAGCAGCATATAGCACTTGGTACAGAATTGAAATCCAACATGTAAAATGTTGTTATCTTATGTCACCAACTAGCTTTATATGTTTGTCATCTTTATGCTCAATAATGCAAGATTGTGGATGAAAAACTTACTTGAAAACCTTATCACATAGCTGGCTTATTACTCAGTAAGTTTAGTCGTTTTAATCCATTCAAACTTATAACACATTTTTGATATACCTATTTTTTTTTTTTAATGCAGTTGACTCATTTCCTATATGTCACCGAATTCAATGAATCCTTTCCTCTGTGTTGTCACTCATATTTTGACAAAGCCTCTTTCCTTTAATGTCAAGGACAGGGATTGGGATTTGTCTCCAGTCATGTGCTTTGAGCATCTTGCTATCTAGATACCATGAATGCTTCGTGAATGTCAAAGCACACCTGCAACATACAATCAGAAATTTTTGTTAGGTACCCAATTCAGATTGGGTCCTGGGGTCAGTCTTAAAACACAGATTCTTTTGCTATCCAAACTGCTTTCCATCCTTGCATTGGCTAATTTTTTTAAATATGCAATTAGACACAAAATGTCCCTTTCTTACAACAGAAATGGACATTTGCCATCAAAGGATGAATATTTGTTTGGTTTAGTAAAGGTGTCACTACATACTCTTAACAATAGCAATTTTGTGACCATGTTGACATTTCTGGTTTGCAGTTATACCCAATACCAGATCTGTTTTTATGTTTTCTTTTGACATGCATATTTGGTGTATATCCTAAACCAGATTTTTCGAATGAACAATGTCTTTGATTGCTAAAGTATGACATTTAGCTTATCTTTACTATTGCCAAATATTAATAAATCAGATTATTAAATAGATGCAACTGTTTATTTTCAAGTTCAATGCACTATTGCAGATTTTTCTTGTTGAATCCTGTTTCAGTTTATCACATACAATTTCAATTCTTTATGCTCAACATTCATTTGTTCAAGCATTTCTTTGTGCTTAACAATGTTTTATGGATTTCACATAGTCATCATGCAATTCATTGGAAAGCTTCTTGTAATTTCATCATGTTGGATTTAAATTGCGAACTTAACCTCACTGTCAGATTCTGAATTAGTGTGGAGCCATGAGACATAAATTCACTTCTTCTTCATTCGAAGAGCAGAGGACTCATCATTATCGTTGTCACTCCATGCAATATATGTTCTTTTTGGCTTTGTGAGCTCTATTCTTGTTCTTCAGTTTGTAGCATTCCGACTTTGTGTGTGACCAATCTTACCACATTCATAGAAGTAACTGTTCTTGATGTCACTAGTCTTAGAGCTGGATGGTTTTCTGAAATTTGCTATCTTTCTTCTTCAGAACTTCTTAATTTCTTACAAGTGATTCGATTTCAGTTCCTTCATTTCACTGCTGGATCCATCTGAGTAGCTATCGGATTCAGGTTTAGATTGCTTTGCTGAACCTTCAGATACAAACCTTTCTTTTTCCTGCTTTCCATTTACGTTCGTCCAGTCGTTGTAATTCCATTTCATGTTCCCCTCATTACCAATAAAATTGCTGCGTCATCTTCGCTAGATCTTTAGACTCAGCTATTGCGTAATCTTGGGCTTGCCATTCTCTGGTTAAACATCTCATAATCTTTCCGATCTGCTGTTCATTCCACATATTTTCCTAGTGCATGCAGGTTGTTGAACAATGTGTGTGAATCTTGTTTGCAAATCACTGATTGACTCTTCTTTCTTCATGCTAAATAATTCATATTCGTGCTGAGCGTATTCACACGAGCTCTCTTAACATCAGTAGTACCTTCATGAGTTTCTTGGAGGATGTCCCACATCTCTTTTGCTGATTTGCAATTGTGGATACTCTAAAGAACTCTTCTGCACATAGGCTGATGTGATTATGTTCTTCGCCTTCGCATTGAAAACAACCTTCTTTTTGTCTTCATCGGACCAGTCGGCTCTAGGCTTTAAGATCATTGAATCATTCGTTCCTGCAATCTTGGGATATATGGACCGTTCTCAACAGCATCAAGGATGTCAATGCCACTTGCTTCCAGGAATATGAGCATTCTTTGCTTCCAGTACATGTAGGCTGTACCGTTGAAAGCTGGTGTCGTGCTAACGAAGCGCCTTCTCCAGAACGTCAGTTGAGGCCATCTTCTTATAATAGTTTTACCTCTCAAGAAGTTGGCTCTGATACCAATTGTTGGTATCAGTGACCTCGCAATAAAGGAAAATATATCAGTTTACGTTACCAAATTAATCAGCATCAAGTGCACAGCGGAATTTAAATTTTGAGGCATACAAAGTTAGCAATATAGAAAATTAAAGAGAGAGAGTTAGAGAAGAAAACACAGAGATTTAATCCTGTTCGGTTGTCCTCAACAACCTACGTCCAGTCCTGAAAATCCAATCGATTTCAGATTTTCTTCTCCTTCAATAGAAAGAATCAATTACAAGATTGTCCAGTTTCCTCCCTGAAACCTATCAATCTCTAATGATCTCTTTCCTATTGAATACCCTCTGATCCTTGTAGATACTCGTCAACCTATCACAGAATCACAGTGCGACTCTTTCTTGTTGAGCACTCTCACCCAAGAAAAGTAGCCACCAGTTTCTAGCTGGCTTTCTATCAACCCCTTTGATCCCTTGTAGACAATCGTCAGCCTAACACAAAATCAAAGTACAACTCTTTCTTGTTGAGACCTCTCACCCAAGAAAGTAGCCACCAGTTTCTAGCGGCTTTCTATCAACCCCTTTGATCCTTGTAGACAATCGTCAGCCTAACACAAAATTCAAAGTACAGCTCTTTCTTGTTGAGACCTCTCACCAAGAAAGTAGCCACCAGTTTCTAGCTGGATTTTCAACGTTCGTTTTGGTTCAAAGATTTATTACAGAATGAATAAAAGATGTAAAACAAAAGGTCTTCAATCTTTATGAATGTTGCTCTTCACAAATCTGGATATTCATGGATTGTTCTTGAGCACATTATCATTTCTCTTAGATTGTCAACAAACTGTATTGAGATCTGTAATCACAATTATGAAGTTGTTAGTTTGTTGTTATGAACAGCTAAGAGCGTTGTGAGAAATTATGAAAGTTATGAAATGTTATGTAAAAGTTATTAGAATAAAGATTGAAAGACATCTTATATAGTTTCTGAAAAACCAACTACTAAATCGATTCCTCAATCGATTTATTAAAGTTAAAACATATGCTTAATCGATTTGCCAATCGATTTCGCGAGTCTTGGTTTTCTTTAATCTTGAAACTATACAAGCTAATCGATTTACCAATCGATTCTTTTAAAACAACACTTTTCAGTAAAACATGTCCAGACTTGCATACATCGATTGCCTAATCGATTTCTGGGAAACTGTTTTTAATAAAACTATTTTTCAATCGATTACTCAATCGATTTGCCAACTCTCAGAGTTCACTGTGTTTTCAACAAGTTTATTTCAATCGATTTGCCAATCGATTGTTTTCAAAACAGTGGCTCAGGTTTTTGATGTCAATCGATTTGGTAATCGATGTGGTTCAAAAACAGTGACTCAGTTTTAATATCAATCGATTTGCCAATCGATTTACTTCAAAACAGTGACTCAGCTATTTGATATCAATCGATTTGCCAATCGATTTTGGTGGCATGTTCCTGAAAAGTTTTTACCTGGTGTTTAGTTCAATCGATTTCCCAATCGATTGCAACCAAACTTTATCAAAATTGAAAGTGTTAACAATTGATTGTCCAATCGATTGTATTTGTCACAGGTGAGGTTATTTTTCAAATGATACTTTGACAATCGATTTGCCAATCGATTTCCTCAGCATTGGAGTGCCACTGTGACTCATTCAATCGATTTACCAATCGATGTGTTACCATCAGGTTTTGATTTGTGAAATGTTCAATCGATTTACCAATCGATTTCTCCAAATCAGAGGCTACTGACTTGTGCATTTTTCATATTTTAATTAATCTAATCGATTGCCTAATCGATTGCACATTCACAACACTTAAGATTTCCTTACACCTTGTTATGAAATCGATTTCCCAATCGATTTATATGTTCAGAATTCAACTTTTGTTGATTTCTTGTGTTCCAAGCAATTTGATCCAAGTGTGTAGGGTTTGATTATGGTTCCTGAAAATCTTGCTCAATTCAAATATTAGATTTATCATGCATTGTATGAATATTGTTGAATTATTAATTATGTCAAAATTAGGAATCAAAGGATCAAATCCAACAATCTCCCCTTTTTGGCATAATTGACAATTCAAACCAAATTGTAACTTGAGCAGTTTCAGATTAACATAAAATTATTGATGATCAGATCAGATCATGTAGAACATGTATCAGAACATATCATATTAATACAACATACATTAATTAACAAGTGTTAGAGCATATATTGTCAATATCAGAAAAAAATCAGAAGTTCATCAAGTTATAATTGTTCTCCCCCTTTGTCATTTAAAACAAAAAGGCAGAAAAATAATTCCTCCCCCTATGTTACAGAATCATAGGCATTGGGTGTGAAATCATTTAACTTGTAAAAAAAACTGTCAACATAATCAAAGCAAGTTATGAACATATCACATGAATGCATAGATAAGGAATAAACTGTCATATTCATTAAATTAAAATCACTGGATATACAGCAAGACATGGCAAAAACAGCATGGATCCTAAGAACCTAATCTCCTAAGCTAGGCTGGGGCTCACTATATCTAAGGAAGGGGCTGAGACGCTGTATTACCCTCAACAGGTGTCTCCTCTTCGTGAGTCTCAGGGTTAACTAAGGGATCTAGGTTAGGTTCCTCAGCTGCTTGGCGACCAATGTCTGCAACATCTTCAAATGGAGCTTGATGCGAGGTGTGTCTGAATCTCATCCACATTTGAACAACTGCGGTCAAGGAGGCTTGCATAGTCTTAGACGTGCTTCCACTCTGGACTGAAATTCCAACACTTTGGCATTATGGGCCATCTGAGCTTCAATGAGCATTCCAAGATTTTATCAACAAAAGTAGGAGGAGCAGAGACAGTTTCTGGTTGAGACGGAGGTGGAGGTGAGGCTGTGCCGTTCAGCTGCAGCTGTGATCTCATCAAATACCTTGCACCCTTTTCAATTGCATCTGATTCACAATTGATTCTCCAAAAACCAGGGTGGTCTTGACAGATTCTTATTTACCAAAGACACCTTGAGCGTTTGAGAATTTGGTAATCAGTTGCGGATTAAGGTAGCATAAGTTTAGTCCTGCGAAGCTTCCAACATAATGCCTGAGCACTATCCAAGTCCCTACAGCTCATCCTTAATTCCTTTGACAATCCCCACAGCAGTAGGTATGTCAACTTTTGAACTACTGCGTAGGTTTCCTGATCTGGGGCACTAACATGCGTGTCAAAGCATACATCAACATACGATGCTGGACCTTCATTTGACCAATGGGTAGTGAAACCATTCAACAAACCCATCAATCATCAGGTCTTTAACTGCTGTGTGTCTATCCATAGTCTCTTCCCATCCTGGGGTCAGGCAGTATCAGCTTCTGAGCTAACCACCATCAAATGGATTTGCCATAGAAAGGCAATCCTGATATGTAGAGAAGTCGTCGAAAGTCATAGTAAATCTTCTTCCCCTTTGACCTGAGTAGTGAAGCCGTCTTCTGTTAACTTGAAGAGACGAGTAAACTCTCTGATCAGCTTAGGATAGCAGTCAAGCGTAGATGAAAGAAAGTTTTGAATACCATGGAATCTAAGATGATCCTGAAAAGTGAAACTCTACACTGTCAAAATAGGGAAAATCCATTGTCCTAGCTTCATGGATTTTTCTCTTTACAAAATCAGGTGAGATAGAAGATTGAGGTTCCTTTCTTTTGTTGGTGCAGACCTTCTTACAGGCGGTGAAGAAATGGTTTTCTTCTTTGCAGGGGTGAAGGAATGGCTTGCTTCTTTTTCTTTTGAGCAACCTCTTTCATGCATCAGCCATCAATTTTTCAGTAGGAGTTCCTTTCGTTTCTTGGTCTTTTCTGGATAAGGAGCTGGAGCCTTTCCTTTGTCCCTTTGCAAGAATTTTGTGTGTGGGAATCGAACTTCTTTTGGTTAGTGTTTTGTGGTGGTGAGGGAGTTTCACTATTAGAAGATGAAGAAGGGGAGGTGTATGTGCCTGAGTTTTGCTTTCACACGAGCCCATGATCACAAAACAATTGATTGAGTGTAGGTAGATAGAATGATTAAACTGATGAATATGCAGAGCAATGAAGCAGATAAAGATGTGAGTGAAACTGAAACTTTCTGGAAATCTCATGGAAAACTGAAGGATGAAGAAATCGATTGCTGTCCTTTCTTTTATACTTAAACCCTTGTCATCGATTGCCAATCGATTGGACCACAAGTTACCGTTCACCGAATCCCTAATCGATTTCGTAATTATGAAGTCCAACGCTAGTTAAAAATTCGCAACGGTCATATAATTCCTAATCGATTCCCAAATCGATTTTCCGTTTTACTAAATCGATGTCAAATGAGATTGACCCATATATAAAAAACTGAACACTGAATCAAGTCGGATTCCAAATCGATGCTCGGGATTTTTACACAATATTTTCCAAAAATCTGAACTCTTGGCTACCAACATCGATTTCCAAATCGATTTTATAAATAGTTACATCAAATAATCGATTTCCAACTCGATTAATCTGGAAAC